>JAQGAY010000077.1:0-57130 GCA_034698085.1 Polydesmus angustus
GAAAATTATTACAAAATATAGCGGCATGCCGGTATACTCGAATATACCTGCATGCCGGTATATTCGAGTAAATTTAATGACTTTTTATTTAGTGAAAACAAGGCTTTTTCGATTATAACGGCATGCCGGTAAAGGTGCGGTAATACGGTAAGTCTTTTTGAAGGTTAAGAAATTCGGTGAAATTTCAATGATCTAATTTTATTTAATTTTTGTTTTACATATTGCTAAATAATGTGACTGTTGGTTGTAGCCACGAAAATGGGATGAAAAAAAAAATTAAATGGGATTTTAAATCTAGATTAAGTCGTTAATCTAGATTTAATTAATTCTTGTTTTGCACTAACACATCAGTTATTTATTTTATTCATTGTTTGCACCAGTTTAAGTATTATGGTAAGCATATCAACAATCCTCGTGTTAAATCGAATGACTAAGTCTAAGTTGTAGACACTAGAAGTAAAATGGAAGAAATGTATTTGCTAAATTTTATGGGCTTACGCATGCGCTTAGCAGTTTTTAAAAGAATGTTCTCAAACCCCGACCGATCTTGATCATACCACTACTAGTATATGAAAACAACAAACATGTATTGTCTGCGCCGGCCAGAAAATTAGGAAGCCCCACCTATAATTGTTTCATAATTTTGCATATTAAAGCGATTTTAAAATTGGTAGAGTAAAATTGCTGTGTGAAGAATTTAATTTCTTATGGCAAAACCTTTTAAATTTCTACCTTTAGATAACAAAAACTTTGGTGTCGACGAAATACTGTAGCTTATACAGTAATATTGTCACTCAGTGATCTAGTTTTATTTAATCCTAATTATTATATCGCTTGTTATATCATGCGATAAATCTATACTAGTTTTGATCTTGCTATAAATTGCTTCATTAAGTTTTATTTGAGAATATTTAATCTCGTTTAGTAAAAAAAAATTTTTTTTGATGCGATAATAATTTAAAATTTACGATTTTTAAGATGAAAAGTTATATGAGACACAAAAACTTGGTTTTCCAGGTTTTAGTCCTTTTCATGTGCTTGGGAGTGGGTTGAACTGCACGGGACATCGTGTTTATTTTCACATTTTCGGCTTTCCATCTGTTGAACCAAATATCCGTTGTTGAACTAAATATCCGCTCTCTTACTCCAAAGTTGAACGTTGGGAAATAAGTTATTCAAATCCAACCTACGTATAGCTGACGCCTTCTAATGGATCCGGCTAAGTGTGACGTTAGGCGCTTCAATCAGCGAAGTTACTCGCTTTTCTCGGCAAATGATCCAAAGTCGTAAATAAAATCGGTTTAAGTATTTATAACTATCAAATATTTTTGGGCGAGAGTTTAGTAAACAAAAAAATCTTTTGATAAACAAGTTGGGTCGTAAATTCGTAGGTTTTGAAAAAAGAAAAAAAAAAGTGACGCGAAGCACCTGATGTTTCGAAACAACGTTTGCT
Source organism: Polydesmus angustus (assembly GCA_034698085.1). Lineage (NCBI taxonomy): Eukaryota > Metazoa > Arthropoda > Diplopoda > Polydesmida > Polydesmidae > Polydesmus > Polydesmus angustus. The sequence goes on from JAQGAY010000077.1 coordinate 1,454, forward strand.
AATCCGTTGGATGGATGACCTTTCCAAATAAGCACTTTTGCTTAACTTTCATCGCCTGTAATTGATATTTCTTTCAATATTTTGGTTGCCGTTTACTAGGTTTACTTTGACTTCAATCTCGCTTTGTGGTGCTCTAACTTTGGTAAACCGTGTGTGACTAATCTTAAATCTAGTTGTAGCTGCCTACAAAAAAAAATTGAAAGCATTTTTAAAACTTTTACAAGTGTCGCAATATTTTGTTTGGGGATTTAAATTTAAAACGTGAAAGCACTGTACAACTTTCGCTTGTTCCTAGCAAAAATTAGCGAAGATAAAAATTTATAAATTGTGCCATTTCGAATTATTTATAAATTTTTATTAGGCTTGTGCGTTATTTGGTTTCCTTAAAGTTAAACCAATGGTAACCGTGCTTAAACCATTCAAGATTTTCTCTTTTAAATTCATTTTAAAACATTAAGATCATTGAAACACGCGAAATTTTAGAAAATAAATAATTTGAAACAATTTACTAAAGATTCTTCGTTTTTTTTTTTAAAAAAAAAAGATTTATTACAATTCTATTATGAATTTTAACAGAATATAGTGCTTCATAAATGAATGGAAAATATTATTTTTTTGAATTTTAATTTTTATTTTCAATATTTTTTGAATTAGCAAAAAAAGCACAATTTTAATTTTGATAGAATTTTTTTAATAACAGAGGAAAGTTGGATACTATTTTCTTGCACACCCGGTAAATTTATTGCGAGAAGAAATTTACAGCAAGATTAAGTCGCTTAAGCTAGCTTAATAAATCTAGTATTTACGAGATTTAAGTTAGTTATATAAATGCATTTTTACATAATCTCAATAAACTAGTTACGCGATGAATCATTCATGCTGTAATTTAGTTTTGGAATTTTTTTTTACCGTAGTTTTAAACACATAAATAAAAGCTGTATTAAAATAATGCTAATGACAGTGAAGTACAGCAGAGAAAAGCTTTGAACTGCAGGCTTAATTAAAATAATGTCTGCGACGCATAATGTGACTATTCATTAAATTGTATTTATGTTAATAGAATGCAATGTTTTGGCTCAACACGGATTATTACTTAAAAACTAAAATTATTTAAATATTTAAGCCGAGCATTTTATTCAGCACGAGCAATTTTATTTATTTATCTATTTAGTACATAACAAACATTAAAAAGTTGGCTGCTTGTTGGGTTTATTATAATTTTTTGCAGAACTTGTGCGTCTGCGAATTAAAAAAAAAACTTGTTTGAAATTTTTATCTTTTTTTATTGAGCCAACAAATTAAATCGTTAAATTCTAGATTAATTAAGAATTTCAAATGAGATATTTTGCTTGGTTAAATTATTAATAGACAATTGTTTATTTCTAGTTGTTATTCCCTTGGGTGATAAAGCAAGTTTGAATTTATTTTAATGAGCATTAAAAATACATTTAAATAAAAACAATCGCAACTTTATTTATCATTCCGAAATTACTATTATAAGCGAATTAGATTTGAGATTTTAAGTAAACAAAATTATCTTTTTGCCGGAAGGGAAATGAAAGCGGTTTTTCATCGGAAATAATTCGATCGATAAACATTCTTTTAGGTTTTTATTTCATTTTCGTTTCTACGAATTCAATTTTAAGGAAAATAATGAAAAAAAAGCCCAACTTTTTGACTCACTGCAAATCTAGTTCTAAATACCTCGAGAGACATAATTATTATGATAGATTAGAGGCAACGATCAACACAAGATTTTCACGGGTTTTTCCCTACTTTTTATACTCGAAACTTTCGATGGAAGAAAGAGAGAAAAAAAAAGTCAAATCAAAACATTGATATTACGCGTAGATTTTGGTTCGGATGAGGATTCATTAAAGAGAATTAAAATCATTGTAAATTGAAGTGTTCGGTGTTGAGGTTTGATTATTGACTTTGCTCTCTACTCGCTCGGTTCCACTTCACTCGAGCATCACTCCACTCGTACGGCGCATGCTCACTCATTCGATAGCATCACTTAATTGAGTGGGAGGACGATTTCGTTGAATTAGAAGGCTTCCAAAACACAATTCGAACGATTCGTGTTTATTTTTTGATTAAAAAAAAAAAAAAAAGAAAAAGAAAATTTGGCGTCGACTTCCATCACACATCACGTGACACTTTCCAGATGTGCCGTTTACTTTCCCCGCAGCACCTTTTTTTTTTTTTTTGACTGAGTGAATAAAAGCGTATAGTGCGCGCGAACTTCTTCCAAACAAAAAAAAAAAAAGTTGAATTGAGCTTTTGCATATTTTACGGGAGATATATCAGACTGACAGGAAATTGGAATCTCTGTTTGATTTTGCTCTCGTCTCTCCCTTATACGATCTCTGTGTGTGTATTTTCCCTTGCCAAACCGCTTTAGTTCAGACAAATGCGCGCTTACATCCGCTTATTCGTGTCGTAAATCTATGTCTATAAGCGGGTGGGGATACATATACGAGTGAGTGGGAAAAAAATACTCCCTTATTCTTTATTTATTTTTCTATTGGAGAAAAATATTTTGAACGCGATCGATGCACTCGGAATATCTAATATTAAGAAGATGCGTCTGGTTCCAAAAATGGACATGTCAAAACAGAAGGTGGAAAAAAATCTTGGGTCTTTTTTTTGGAGCTCAATAAAATTTTTTTTATTTGTTTAAATAATTTTTTTTTTTTTGGTGTTGAAAAATGATTAGATTAGATTTTGAAAAAAATTACCTGTATAATGGAATACAGTATTTAAGTTATGATGATATTATAAAATATTTTAATATAGTGTGTCCGTAAATATACGAAGCTTTTAAAAAGCGAATAAATCAGTCAAATTTTAATGAAAATGAATTAATTTTTTAATATTTGCATACAACAACACTTCCGATTTAATGATAAAAAACAATTTTTAGAATATGACCTCTCCATCTGAATCGGCACGCGTAAACGTGCCCAGGCGCTCACTTTGGCGGCTAAAGCTTTTTGCGGATTTGCAGCTTATACCTGCCGACTGCATCTCGGCACGTGTCGGCATCTACCATAAGATTAATGCAAATTTTTTCAAATTTCCTTGAGCGCATTATTACGTGCTGATTCATTTGTAGAGATCACATTCTAAAAATTGTTTTTTATTATTAAATCGGAGGTGTTGTTGTATGTAAATATAAAAAAATAATTCATTTTCATTAAAATTTGATTTGTTTATTCGCGTTTTAAAAGCTTCGGATATTTACGGACACACTATACTGTATTTAACTGACCCAAAAAATGATATTAATAAAAACTCATTCCGTAATGAATTATAGTACAGAATATTAATATTAAGTTAGTTAAAATAAAACTCAAAACACGTCTAGTCATTTTGTTTACATAGAAATCGTGGTTTGTTATTAAAACGTTGTGTTTATATTTTCTTGAAAATTGATGTTTCCTGTTTTGAAACGAAAAGTTGTTTTTCTTTTTCCTTTCAACTTTTTTTTTCTTTTTAAAAAAATGAAGAAAAAGTTTAAAGCCGGAGTGTTGAATCTATTTTTATGATAAACGAGATTCGAGGTGTATCGAAAGTTTGCAGATCGAATCCCGCAGCTACAGTAATTTAAATACGATAAGCAGCAGCTGCAGCAATGTTAGCCGAACGAGTTTACCCGAAATGTTGACCTTGCTACAGTTTATTCTCGCATAATATCAAATAAGTTGGGCTTATAAGTGGATTACGCGTCGCCATCGAGGGATTTACACATATAGATAGGTTACGAACGCTATCAAATAACGTTATACCGGTAATCGTTAAAGACGATGTCAGGTGAACGGCCGTATAAATTTGTTCCGTTCACACCCACACAGCGTCACAAGTAAACTATGTAAAGTAAAGAAAGAAAAAAAAATGTGGTAACGCTCTCTCATCGGCTTAATTTATTCTTTGGTAGTCGGTACCTAATATGCCATGTTTTTACTGCTATGGAGATATCTCAAGCACATCCATTCACATTCTCTCTAGTGACTGATCTCTCTTCAAAATAAATAAATAAAAAAAAAAGTGTCGGCGAACGTAAAATAAATTACGTTTCACTTCACTCGCTTGAGTTTCGAAGATGCAACCACTTGAAGGATTTTTTTTTTTTTTTGCAAACTTCCAGATCATTTCTTTCTATAGCAACAACTATCAGTTTGTGCGGACAAATGGATGTCGTTTTTGAAAAGCCGCAAGTAATGGATTTTTAAAAGATAAAAACATACTTATTTCTTATTTCTTGTTTTTATTTTTTATCTTATTATTATCGGTACCGGTAAGGTAAGATTTAAAATTGTTTGAGGTTTATTTGTTTATTTTTGAGCTTGTTTTTTGTTACTATTAGTTTGTTTACGATACAGCTTTAAGTGGGAACGAGTTGATGGATTTTAGAATGAGTTATATAACTTGGAAGAGTTGTGCTCTTCAAATATTTATTATTTTTATTATTATCTGTCGAGTTTTTTTTTTTTTTGGGAGCTTATCGAACGAAATGACCGTATCGTATAATATTTCATGATCCCCTCAACCAAGCACTAGGTTTTAGATAATACATGTATGTCACGCGAAGGGTTAAACGTATTACAACGACCTTATAAAATTATTAGTTAAATATGAATGATATTTTTATACAGGTTTTAGATGGAATTTAAATCTATTTTTGAAAGCTGAATAATTTAAAATTTAGTTTTTCTATTGAAAGTGGTTTTTAAAATTTTTATTTTGTTTTTTGTCTACTCGTGCGATTTAAGTAACGTTAAGCGTAAGCTTAAAAACAGTTTTATCAAATTAGTATTTCGAGTAAATCAAAGTTAGAACTTTAAGTTGACAGTTTCAAGTACCGTACCAATTTTTCGCTTAAAATATATTCACGAGATTCTGCAGTAACACATGATGAAGCTAACAACTCTTGTTTAGCGTGATAATTTGACCAATCTTCCGCCGATGGAGATTATCGACCAAAACGTAAACAAGTTACTGAAGCGCTGAAAATTGCGTTTAAAGTAATTTTGAACAATTAAATTTTCGATATTAATCTTAAAAAATTAAATTAGTGCTTATTAAAACCAAAAAATATTTTTGCATTTTAAAAAGCTACGTATGATAATATTATGGTTTTGTTTGCAGAATTATTTAATTTTTAAACTAAAGTTTTAAAAATATAATCTTGAGATTTTTTAGTTTTATAAGTAATACTCCGTAATAAATTAATTAACGAAAGCGTTATACCACTTTGACCTCCGGTGCGTATTCTTTAAATTATTTATTTATTTATTTCTATTTTATTTCGTCCTTGCGGACAATTGCAAAACAGATGAATAATCATCAAAAAAAAAAAAATTCAAGTTAATTTTTCTTTTTTACAGTTACAGTATTTGTTTTCTTTTTGCATTTAATTGACAATTAAATACTTAGCCGATATAAACGTAATTAGCAGCCAGAAAAAAAGTAAATATAATAAAGCTACAGTATCTTTTTTTATTATTATTATTTTGTGGCTAATTAAAACTTTAAGCACGTACGTTTGTTTGAAAAGTGTTAATTACACGGCTGTGATTATAAATAATGAACTTTTTAAGCAAATTTACTTTGAAGTGATATTTTATTATCGTTGAAAGCCGCCAGCTATAGGGTCAAGGTAATGCGCGTTGTTCCGCGAACGTGGTTGCGTCACTTTTATAAATTAAACCGAGATTAGCGTAGGAACGAGTGGATCGTCGAAACGTAGTATCGTGTTAACTTCCTGTTGGAATTTTTACTTATTAAACTGTGGTAGTGGCAGATGGCGGTGAAAGAACAAATTTATAATGCGACGTGCGGTGAACAAGTTACGACGCCAGCTTCATCTGCTAAGGAGAGGATGTCGCCGCGAGGGCCCGAACAAAACAATGCATGCGCTACCAGTTCGATACATGGATAATGTATCTAAATTACACTCATTTTTCACTAGTTTGCGTCTTTTGTATTAATTAGTTTATTATTTTAGCATCTAAAGACAACAGGCAGATAGATGCTCATACCGTCATACGCACATAAACATTTATTTTTTAATCTGAGAAACTGCATGGATCATAATTATTATAAAATCTGTGTAATTTTATTATAAGAGAAGCTTTTAAAATGTCTACTGTGCTTTTTTTTATCAAAATTTTAAATTTGAGTAGGCTACGGTATATCTGAATAATTCAAGATATTAATTGTTGACATTTTTGTTTTTTTTCAAAATTGTGATTTCCTTTTAATTGGATTTAAAAGATTTTAATTTTTTTTAGTTTTGTTAGATTTTTGACTGGCTTTTTTTGTAAGTTGATAGTTTTTATTAGAGTATTTTATTTTTTAAATTACTGGTATCTAAAAGTTTATAATAACTTCTATTTTTGGCGTTTGCATGCTGAAACTTGTTTTTCTAAATTTTGCTTTGTGGATTTGGTATTATTTAGTTATTGACGGGAACGGGAAATACTTTATTGTTTATTTCTATATTCCATAAATAATATAATCGATACAAGAACGGTTTTCTCAGCATTATTAAATAACCAAACAGACAGTTATACGTACAGTATAATATGCCAACAACAAAACATCTATCAATAGTGAGCAAATACCAAAGCAAATGCAGCTAAATAAATAACAATATTTGTATTTGTAGCAGATTTTTTTTTTCCGTTTGTTTACATTTTTTAGTGTAGTGAACGAGTGATTTATGGAGATTTGATTTTTTTGTTATCTACAATTTATTGAGATTTTTAATGGAGCAAATCCTTTTTTTTTTTAAAAAAAAGTTTAATTTTTCTTTCTCAAATTTTATTTATTTAAAATTCAGGGGCCGTAATTCTCGCGCGCGCGAAGCGTTCTGGAAAAATCTTGTCCTCGTGTATATCAGTACTGTATCGTGAAGTGGTGTTGGGTGCGGAATAACAAATGAGAGAGGAAGCAACCAGGGACATTTATTTCGGAATCATTTGGATTAACAAGTGTACACATGCAAAGTGACCTTGACTTAATTCCGCATTATTTCATGGTTAGAATCCGAAGAGAAAGGAAATAAAAAGAAGAGTTGAAAAGAGAGAGAGAGAGAAAGAAAAAGGGGGAAAACATAATAATTAAAACTGCATTATGAATTATAAAGTGATGCGTGCTATTTTTTAATTAAAAAGTCGACGACGTGTGTCTTTTAATTAACATTTGCATCTGCTCCGTTAATCATCCCGCACTTTCACTCAATAATCGCTCGCGTGGCTAATTAATCGATAACATTTAGGTTCTCTTTTTTTTTTCCGATTCAATTTCGAAAATTTTTTTTGGGGGGAATTGTTCGCGTAAAAAGTCACGCAAACATCGGGAGAGAAAAATTGCTTACGTAACGAATTGACAAATATGGGTAATTTAAATATTTTTATTCCAGCTAGAGTTTTTATTCAGCGTGCATATTGCTGTTTAGCTTAAATTCAGATTATAATTTTGAATGGAAAGGTTAAATTCTCCCCACAATTTGCGTTTACTTGTGCAAGGATGGTATTTTAGTAATTTTTTTTTTTTTGGAGAACTAAGTAAAGTAAAATATGGTTCTCAAAATGATTTAAAAAATACATTTTTAGAGCTAGTACTTAATTCGGTCTCATTTCTTCCCTCAATATTTACTGTATATTTACAAAAAATATTTTATGGGATTTTGAATTTCTGTAAGTTTCCATGTAACTTTCGGGTTTATAATTCGGGCGTTCCAAAATGGGTTTATGGCACATTCTTATTCTTGAAACGTATATTTTTTGAGTGCTGCAAAAAACCAAGTCTTTAACTTCGCCATTCGTCGATAGCATTGCAATAAACAGAGGAGATGGTTTCATTTCACAAACGTTTGCAAACATTTTATTTCTAACCGACGACTTAATACTGTAATTTATTAAATATTTTATAATCACCTGGTTTTTTAAGTAAATCTGTTTCTATACGGCATAATTACTTAATAAACTTTAATGTTGATTATCTCATAATTATCTGGTACTGCACTAATATTTGCAGCAGCGCGATCGATGAGAATCTCTAAAACCATTTTTTGCAACGTGATTATTTTCAATTTTTTATTTGTAAATTAAGTTATTGAAATCAGTGTTTATGTGCAAATTTACATTAATGTTTTAAGTTAAAATTTCTTGATTCCGTTTGCTCTCATGCACTCAGATTCCGCTTTGTACTGTATCTGTTTACTGCCCGTCTGTTTTTTTTTGTTTTTGAAGTTGCAGCACTAGAATGTTCGCGATTGTCAATAAATAACGCTATTCGTCTCCATATTTTTAACTTGCCATCTCTAGATTTTGCCCCTTTATTTTTGCCTGTTGTTTATAAAAAAAAAATGGTTTTTTGCATTCCACATTTTTAATACCGGTAATACATTTTATATCATATTCATAAATTGAAAAAGGAAATGTAGGCTACCCTTAGAAAATAATAATGTGGCAAATAATTTGCATGCTTTCCTAAAGTAAATCATGATTAACTTTGCATCTTTTCAGTTCTTGGAATCGTATCTAAGATGCAAACTAATATCTGGATGTACATGTACCTTACGTTTTCTTACTTTCAAATATTTATTTTTGCTCGTTATAAACATCGGATGTATTATAGTACGAGCGTTGTTTATATCAAACAAGTTGTTTGTTATTGTCTGAAGATCTAGTTTGAAGGTAAAAATTTGCCAGCGTTATTGTCGATGATTTGTTTTGTTTTTTTTTTACATAAAGGACATCCGTATTCTTTTCTTTGCTTCTTTTCCTGACGCCTTTGTTTTCCGGTTGACATACTTGAAAGAAATTCGAGTCTCGCTACTGTGCACATAGAGGAAAGAAGCATGCGCGTGTTACGCCTAACTTATCAAGTTGAAGCGCAAACGTCACCGACTTTTTGATTCGTGAATCTTTTACTAAATTTGCTCAAACTTTATTTACTTTGTAACGGAAGGAAATTTCTTTCAACGAAGAGTTTTACTAAAACCTTACTTAGTTTATTATTAAGCCCACTTCATCAAAATAATATTACATCGTGATTTTTTTTTTTTTTTTTCGTCTTTGGTTTTTTAATTAAAACTGTTAATAGCGGTTAGTTTTTTGCGAGATAAATAAATTATATTCTACGACTTGTTATAAATTATATTATTGATTTTTGTTATCACATTTTAGTTTTATAAATTTTCACGCAGATATTAAGCCTTTAGCAATCATTAAGTATTTAAAGCGCCGACAACGTTTATTCTTAACTGCGTAATCCCAATGGTCTTATCTCAACTACATTAAAATTAATGCAAACAACTTACCATAACATTTGTTTCTCTTGACTGCTTTTTTAAGGTGTAAAATTAATTAATTACATATTTTTTTAAACAATTTTATTTTTTATTAATTTGCACACTTGATGGATTATTTTATCATTTGATTAAAGCTAATAATTTTTTTTTTAAATTTGTTTTATAGTGGTTTGTTAAACTATATGTGTAATCTTTGTTTGGCTGCTATCAAAAATATAGATTAAAAGTACTATAATTATTATTTTTGTTGCAACTTTAGGTGGCAACTCGCTTGATCTAGATTAGGAAATTTCTTAGACGATACGTTTGAAAACATTTAAATATGAAATTTTAGTGAAGAACACATAATTTATGTTGATAAAAAAAATTCTCACGTTAAAGTAATTTTTTTCCCATATTATTATCAAAATATTGGTTTACATTTTGATCACCTCAGCAACATACACTGTTTTTTAGGTCATTTAATCGATAGCAGTATTTTTTTTTTTTTTTTATTTTGTCTTCATCGAAACGGATGATCATGTACCTGAGTAGATACTGTACGTGACAGGTGACACTTGCCCTATTGGTTATTTGTTAAGTTAGGCGTCTATAAACATATATTTTAAATTACAGTTTATTACGATATTATCAATAGCTTACTTTTATGTTTATTACTGCTAACACCATTGTGTAATTTTTAATGCATCGCGAATTAAGTTCAGCAAAAAATAACTTTTTGTTTAGAGAAATTAGTTGAAAATTTCATTACTTTCTTTTTAAATATATATTTTTTAATTAATTAAAAAAAATTATTTTTAAAAACAGTGGTTATTAAATGATGTTTAATTTTAATTACATGTATTATAACTTTAAAAGTTGTCTTTCGACGTAATGAAAGTAAAATAAATTATAAATTAATGATTTTTTTATGCACCTGGTAGTTATTAATAATATTATTCGTGTAAATATTTTGTTCTTTAAAAACAATGATTAGTAAAAACTATCAAAATATTAGGTCTTCCTTATAATAAAAAGTAATTTTTTTAAACAAAATTTTTAAAACCGTATTATTTTTGAACTTTAAAATTGATTTTTCAAATTATTATTTTAATTAAATAACACTGACCAAAAAGCTTTTAAAATGAATGCAGAATTAATTAGTACAGCATACCAAACTTGTCGTTTACCCGGGGATCATTTAATTATCATTTTTTTAAAAGTTAATATTAATTTAACTTACGAATAAAGTAGTAAAACTTTCTAACAGTGAAATAAACAAGGTTTTTTGCATTAATTTACGATTTTCTGTAAATTAACGGCATAAAGTTAGAATCGTGTTTATTTTATTTATGATGATTATAATTATCTTTTTAGAAGAACTTTTGTGGGGGTTGTTGACGTTATTTGTGAACGATATAACTAGCTTTTATTATGACATAATTATTATTGATCTAAATGACGGTGCAACTAGTAATACTGCGAGGATGTGGTTTTAGCTATAAAATAAGGTTGCGGTGGCGAGAAAATGACGTATTTCACCGCCGCGCTCGCTGAATACTCAATGATTCGGCGAAATTACGTCTCCTCCATGTTAGATATAAACAACGATGAGATGTTAAATTGCTTTCTGAAATTTCTAGCTTTTATTTATCCGTATAGAAAATGGATATCGTCTTTATTTCGCCGTTGAAGGATTAATTCGTTTATCTCTCTCTGTCATAAAAAGGATTTGTTTTGGAATCAAACACAAAGCTTTATTATCGCTGTTCCGTCTCACTAATCACGATTGCCGAGTGTCATTCTACTAATGATGGCACAGCCTCGATAGCATTATGATCGGCGGATAAACCAATTAAAACATTAAATGAGCTTAGAAATTTGTACGAATTTATTCATTCATTGATTAGTGACTTTTATACTGCTCCATCTACGTGTACTGAGAATTGCTTTACAAATGCATACTGTTTTAAAGAATTTTGTTAAAATAATACTAACAATTAGACGTAATATGGACGTTTTCATTACGTATAGACGGCGTTATTACGTTTTGTCGTCGTTACGCACAAATAATTGTAGGTGTTTAAATGAACGCACGATAAGAGTTCTTTTCAATTAATACCTGTTTGAATTAGACGAAGTTGCGCATCAAGTCTAGAAACGCACTTGGCTACAATGTTCTTGACTTTTTTTATTGGAATTTGTCGCCATTTGGCAGATTTAATAATTTAATTCAATTTAATTCAAAGAAGAGAAACTTTGATTTTTGTTTAAAAATGAGGCAAATAAAATAATTATTGCGGATGAATTTTAGGTTGAAAAATATTAGTTTCTGAGATTTCTGCCCAACATTTTTTAAGAGAAATGTTTTTGAGAATTTTATTTTGGATAAAATGGACTCTCTAATAAGATTTTCAGTACATGTAATTTGATAATCTGAAGGAGAGCCGAGAAGAAAATAATAAAAAAACTGGTTTGTCATAATATTGTATTAAATTTTTTAATGAAATAACGCAATAAAAGTTTAATAAGGCAATAACAGTAAAAATCTCTTAATTGAGTAATGCGAATTTTTCGAAATTCCGAATCACCACCGGTTTATATTAGTTAGGATTAACCAGAATACAGCATTAGTAAAAATATTAATTTTTTTAAATACAGTAAACTTTCGATTATCTGCGATCTTTTTTCCCCATGTTTTGCGGTATTTTAACACAAAAAAGCAAAAACGGTTGACAGTTTTGTTCGTGAAAAATAAACCAACCTACTTGTAAATAAACCAAATATAGACCTACTGTAGAAAATAGAAAAAAAAAAGTAAATATAGAAAACTATTGTTTAATTCTTATTTCAATTTTATCACGCTCTTTTTCGGACAAATAAACAAAAATAAATAAATTTCAAAACCATGACAGATTAAGAAAGCGAAACATAAATGGACGTGAGTCAGAAGACCAACATTTATTTATATATTAAATATAAAATTTGAACAAATTAACCAGCCATTATGATTAAGCTGTCATGATAAACATTATACTGTACTGTACATATACTCGCAATTTAATTTGGGCGAGTTATTAAGCGTTTAAAAATTGAGGTTATACCATGTAAATGTAAAAAGAATTTTTGTCTTAGAAAGCTGTTGATTATAACTATAATGCGATGATAGTTGTGCAAAAATGTATTTATTGTCATTCTATGGAAAAAATTGAATTAAAAAAGTGCATAATTATGTAAGTCCCAGTTTCGTGTTGGCTTGTGCCATTCCACAAAATTGAGAATCCGCGATTGCCGTACCAGCCATTAGCACAGATAATATAACCGGGAGTTTATTGTAAACCGGTATAAAAAATTGATTAAAAACTTTTTTTCTTCAGTTTTTTTTTTTTTTGGTTTTGTTTCTTATTAAAATATCTACCGCTGTCATTTGTAGTTTTTGACATTATTATTTTCTAAGAATTTGTCAAGCTTTGTATCGTGCCTTCTGTATTATACAGCAGAATGTCTTTTTACACACGAACCAAAAAAAAAAAAAGTTTCTTTAGCATTTGTTGACTGACACTGTAGAGCGACGTTACTTCCGGCTGGCATTTTTATGTATTCCGTTTGACTGAATGGTAAATTATCGGTTCGCGACGTGCAAGCGAAATATTGACTCGCGCGCATTAAGCGGATGCATGCGATTGCGGTGCGGCGGTCATGAAACAGATGGGAATCCTCCTTCTCCTCATCCTCGACTGATTGGTTGCTATGGCAGCGGGCCGCGGCTTATTTTTATTTTCCCCGTTTCCACTCCCCACCGATCTTTCGGTAGCGGCTTTCTCCGACCATCAAAGCCGCTCGATCACTATCAATTGTCGTTGTCTTATTGTTTCGCCACATGTATACACACTCGCTCTCACGTGCAACCTGCTCTTGACATTTCCTGTTCCGTTTGACCGAACCCTTCTCTTTTCTTTTTTTTTTTTCTTTCATTTTCTTCGGTGGAATAGCAGCTGAAAGTCGGATTGGAAGTTCCTTCTCTTCCGGTTCCATCTGGCCCAAAGACATAACCGTTATTCGAGCTTCGCCAACTTCGGTGGTGGTCACGTGGAACATTCAGAGCGGAACCAGACAAGTGTCCAACTCGCTGGCTGCGCTATCCGATGCTCGATTTCTCATCTCCTATCGACCCGTGGGAGAAAAGTGAGTAGAACTCATTAGCCTAAGCACCCCATTAACATCACTTTGCCGTCATCGTTTAATTATTTTAATACGTTTATGGAGATAAAACTTTCTAACGGCTTAGTTAATGCTTTTTAATTAACATTAATTGAATAATTGGATTTTTCTGCGTATGAATTAACGTTTAATATGTTAAAAATAGGCGCGATTATCAATGATAGTTAATTCGGTTAATGAATCGTTTCTGAATAATTTAAAATGTGCTTTACCGCGCACTACTTAAAAGTGATTTTCAATTTAAAATTAACGTTAGTAATTAACACGTTAGTTTATATTGAGTTACATTATAGTGTATTTTGATTAAGTTATAAATAAATATGATATTTATTGGTGTTGCGCGACTATCTACGTCACAGAAGCATTAAAATTAATGAAAGGTTTATGTAATATTTTGTTTGTTAGAGTGGCAAAAGCTAAAAAAAATATTTATTTACGATTAGCAGCTATTTAGAATTATACTAAAAATGTTTAAATTATTAAAATGAAGTCTAAATGCTTGATTAAAAGGGTACCCGATTAAAATATACAATTATTTTATTTACTAAGGAGTTATAATCTCAAGTAAATAATAGAAAATTATTTATAATTATATTTATAAATTTTAGGATATCATTATTATTTATTATTACAATACAGTACTCAAATTTAGCCTATTATGCTCCTAATAATATTAGTTTAATAACTTGATTTAAATTTTATTTACATAAATACCGGTATGATTAAAAACGGTAACGAACTTCTTTAAAATTGTGCTGCATACGTTTTTGTTTTTTAAAAGCCGTTTTCCAACAATATGTAGCTATTTTTTCTTATTTTATATGTGCTATCCATAATATTCGAGGTAGGCTTAGTCTCCAACAGTCTTATACTGCAGCAATATAAAGATTTTCTACTGTATTTTTATTAGTTTTGCTTCGAAAACTGTTATTTCGTATAGCGAGCTGAATTCTCTTCGTTACCAGAAGTATTCGAAGTAATCGAACGAATGAGATTGTTAATATAGCTTTTTGGAATCGATTAGTATAAAAATTTAAAAATATTTCTGAGTCCATTTAAATACAAATTGCTTCCGTTAGTGATTAGGATGAAAACACGTATTATCGTATACCGTAGATGTATAAAGCTTTTGGCTCCTGTTTTTTTTTTTTTTTTTTTTTTTTTGTTTGTTTGCGGCTATGATGAGCTGGTATCTAATTACTTGTTTGGAGATTAATCGGGAGCGTCTAAAGTAATTAAACGGCGGTGGGAAGATGTCAATACCACACTGTCTGCATGGACGCAATGCGTTGTATGACATTAAATGTAAGTTTTGTTTTTTGGGTAGGTACAGCGTGATTCAAGAGACTGATGGAGACAAAAGAGCAATCATTTTGGATAATTTGAGACCCGGTACTAAGTACCGCGTTTACGTGACGGCGTTAACGCCTCAGGGACAATCCAACCAAAGCGATGTCGTACTCTTCGACACAGACATGCCCAGTAAGTAATAACTTTTTTTTCTTTCATATAATGCTATAAATCTTTTTATTTTCGGGGAAAATTTCTATTCTATTAGAATAATAAAATATTTTGCTCGAGATAGCACGAAATGATTTTTTTTAAAAGCTGCTTGGGGATAGCCTAAGGCAGTGCTCGATGCTGGAAATCTGGTTCAAAATACACTTTTGAGGAAAAGAAGGGCAAAAAAAATGATTTTCGAATTTTTTTTGTAGTACGGTATTAAATTTGCGCGGAATTGTTAGGGAAGAAAGGAAATGTTAGAATTTGGAATAAATTAGATATTAACGAATAAAATTAAATAATGTACCAGTGATTACATTTCTGGTGTGGATTGGTATTCAGTGGCACATTTCAGTTTAATTCATTATTCCGGATAGTTTTTTTTTTCTCCCTTCTACGCTATAACAATATTATATTCTTGAAAATATGTTATAATGAAATGTACCCAAAATTATTAGGAAATTGATGAAAATATTTAGATTTTTTATTTAGTTTTGAATTTACGAACCAACAGGAAATGTTTAGCGGCTTATAACAGGCAAAAGTAATTAATTTTAAAAGAAAGTAAGTGAAATTCAGGTCTTGGTCCTGGATAGTTTTTGATTTATTGATCTCTTTTTTATATTTATTTTAAAAAAATATGCAGTATAATAAAAAAAAAACCATCGCATGTTCAGTACAATTTGGATGGCTCTTTTTTTCTGATCTTCATGATTTGAGGCTTAATATTATTAAAATCCGGGGACGGTTTATTATTGCACTTTACGGCTCTAATTACAAACTGCAGTACATTTTATTAGTTTAATATATTGAATAACAACGCCAGTAGTGTACTTAACGAGACATTATTGTTTAAACGTTGACATAATCTTCTTTGCAAGCTTTCTTTAAGTTTGATGGCGATGCTATCTTGGTATGGTTCTAGTTTAACGTTTTTCTTTAAATCTTTATTTTATTTCTCATACAGTATCTTGTATTCGAGCGTTTTCTAACTGCGCTATTTCAAATGACTATAAAATTCCAAGTACCGGTACTTATGGGTTACATTGTGTGATTATTGCCCGGGCAGTGATTTTATACAGTACATACCGCTGATCTGGTTCTACATACATTTTAAGCGTGTTTCTAAATTGGATATTAAATTATTGTATACAATGTAGGCCTATATGTTATAATGCACGTATGTTCAAAAGAGGTTTAAAAGTTGGTTTAAACCAACAAAAAAAAATTTTTTTTGGATGCTTTCAATTTTACTTTTTAATTTTAAACTAGATAGGTTTAATTTTGTTTTAAAAATACTTTAGTTTAGTTGTGTAAAAGAGAAATTTGAAACTTTAAAGTTACTTTTTTACTCCGTTTTTAACGAAGTGTTGATCTAATTTAATAGTTTTTCTGGCGGTAACAAAAACCAACTAGATTATTTTTATTTTATAATAAAAACACGGTAAAAATTATTTCAAAGCGCATTTTTTTATATTGTGATTTTTTAAGTTGATAAATATTTATGCACTTATCAACCGATATTGATTTTTAAATGGCTCTGTGTCTTATATGCGCTATATGAAATTTATCGCATTTTTTTTTTTTTTTTACATTTTTCATAATAATAATAATACTAAAAACTTCGAAAGCAAAATCGTTTTAAGATACCCGGTACTGTATTCAAAAAGTTTATGTTTACGGCTTTATATAGAAAATCGAAAGTCTTGATATCAATTTTAATCTCGGTTCGGAAAAAGAAAATATTGACTTTAAAAATTAGGTTAAAATGAAATGAAATCGATTTACAGCTGTCTGTAGAAGTTTAACCTTCTGACTTTATGCGGCGAGCTTTTATTCAATTTCTCACATAATATATTATTTTTGACATTTTGGAAAGAAATCGAAAGGCTAAATATTTTCTAACTTGACTTTTTCCGTTAAACAAATAATACGTAGAAAATACTGCAGCAAAAAGAAGAAGAAGCAACTTTAGGAAATGAGATTAGAGACGATGTTTGATTAAAGTTGTTGGCTTAACAAAAGCGGAACGTGATATATTGCGTCTACGTGATGGATTTCACCGTTATTAAGTTAACGTAAATCTCCGCTAGCATTAAGTTAGCTTCAAGTTGTTTACAACGAATCACTTTGGGAGCCGAGCGTATTGTGGGCAAGGTGAAAGGCATCATTAAGAATTCCAACAATTTAGAAACCCCACGCGAAATTTTTATTTCAAACATTCTCAGAAAATGTCTTGCTTTCTTTCTTCCCATTGTTTGAAGGAAGAAAAACAACAAATCTCGAAAAGCTTTTGGCTGCATTACACACATTGACGGAAGATATGTGATGTAATGATTACATGACACAGCACGATGTCTGTGCATACGTACACCCCATTTCGATGAATTTTTAAACATGATTTACTCGTAGAAAGATGCGTTTAAATAAAAGAATAGAATTTACTTGTCCTTACATTGCTCGCACTAAATAAATAATGATGTGATTTTGGCAATAGTTATGGGGACAACTTTTATATATTTATTTATTTTATTATTGATTGACATTTATTATTACTAGATGGCATTTACAATAATATTTCAGCGCTGTTTAATTTGCATTTTTAGAATTCAATTATTTGTTGTAAATAATTATTTAACGAATTGGTTAATTAGCATAACTTAGAAATATTTATTAATTAATTAGAGACTTTTAAAAATTATTTTGTAGACTATAATTTATTGAAAACTTTTTATTCTTAATGCTAAACAAAATTTTAAATGATTATCGCATTTTAGCTGAATGCATTTACAGTATTAATACCATAATGTAAATGCAAACAATTAAGTTTAATTTTATGATTATTGTGTCTAAAAGCATTATTCTTAATGCTTTTGTTGCGTCGTAAGGCGAGGAATATAAATACAATTCGTTAAAATTGCTAAAGATAAAAAAGGACGGAATTTTTTTTATCTGAAAGTGAATTTGAAAACCGCGAAAATGTAATTACGAAGCAATTGTTTTTAATGAATGAAAAGTTCTCTACATTATAATAATTATTATTGCTATTCTTATAATTGAATGAATAATTTCAAACGAATACTATAGTTGAAAGATTTTTTAAATATTTTTTTGGCAATGCTTTTATATCACTTTATCAAAATTATCTCGAACAATAACGAATGCATTCACAATGAGTTATCGAGCATTATCATTTTCATCAATAAAACTTTGTACAGTAATTTGTAAAGAAATATCAAATTAAATATTAATGTTTTAATAGAAGATAATAATGATTATATTACTTGCAAAAAATAATGTTTAATTATTAATTACGTGCATTTATTTTAGATTAAAAGAATAATTATTTTATTAAATTTCATGTCATTAACATTTTAAGGAAATTAAAAATTCATCAACGCTCAATTAATAAATAATTGTGTATTGATCAAGTTAATTTATCTAAAATACAAATTATTTTTTTTTCATAAATAATAAATTGCATTCAATTCTCGTTGACCTGGTTTCAAAATTACTGAACGTAAAATTTATTTAAAACAATTCAAAAGAAATTTTTAAAAAAAATTTATAAACTGAAAACTTGTAAAATTTAAAAAAATATGCATTCGTTTTATTTGAATATCAGCATAATGTTATATTTAAATATTTGACTGGTTATATTATTATTCATTTTGCAAGAAATCGATCATTTATTTAAAGATATTTTCGATTATTATTATTATTGATGGTAGTGAATCGAAATTTTTGTTCTTTTACCCACTTTGAGATGAGGAATCCAATCTGAGTTTGTATCGTCCTGGATAAAAAGCAAATCGATGTATCGATTCGACTCCCAATAATTAATCGCACTTTCTCATTTCTCGAAGACGTTTTCCTTCTTTTTTTTTTCTTCTCTCTCTTCCTTTTTTTTATTATCACTTTTTTTTCTACTCTTTTTTTTCTTACTTAAATAACAGCCATACATTTATACATAACAAAAGAAAAAAAGCGTAAAAAGTTTTCGGCATTGCGCACGCTGTTATCCTATTTACTATAGTTGGAAATTGTTGGAAGCAAACTACTGTATTTTATCATGTGTCAAATACAATGATAAATTTGCCCTTAGAGAAAGACACCGTCAATTCACTCTCTCACTTTTTTTTTCCTTTGGAGAATTTCTAAACGTTTCTTCTATCGTATCGTAAATGACATTAGCGTAGTGCGAGATCATCGCAACCCTCGACTCGTTTTACACTTTTACGCAACGTTAGAATACGAATAGTTGATATCTAAATATAAAACTAAGAAAAGAAAAAAAAGAAGACCAAAAAAAAAAAAGAAGAAAAAAAAGAGTAAAATTTGATTTAGTATTTGACGCTAGTAAAAAAAAATGACTCCTTCGTGAATAATATTCTTGTCTTATAATTTACTACGCTGGAACTTTCGCTGCAATAATAATTTTTTTTTTCTTTGGAAATTTTCGTTCCCCAATCTCTTTTTGGAAATTGACTACTTATATTAATAGCGTATACACGAGATTCATTCAGCGTTTAAGGTCATTAATTATGTTGTCAAGAATTTCAAGCTGACAATTTTGTGTAAGCCTTCTCATTTTACGTTTGAAAAATATTAAACTTGACAAATTGAATGACAATTTCGCTCGAAGAGCTTACTTTAAACTTCTTTAAAATTCGATGCCATTGCGTGTGAATTTAAGAGGAACAGAGAGCGATGGGGGGAGGATTGTTAAATTCAATTTTCATGAATCTTATGGATTACTTGTCACTTCTGATAAATTTCGTAATAAATTATACTGAAAATACAAAGAATATAAGTAGGAATTTTTTTTCCGTTTATAAAATTTTTTTCGCAACACTAAGAATCAAACTAGCGGTTTAAATACTTTTTTTTATATACACGTAGTAATTTCAATTAGATGTTTTTTAGGATTTTTTTTTTTATTTTTCACGATTTTTATTAACAATAAATAAATTGCACTACACTCAGACCTTGCGTTGCATTATCTCGCTTTTGCATCATTTCTACCGCCTGTTTTCGCAATTTTTACATGTTTTTTTTTAAATTTGCATATTTTCCTGTTTATTTTCTTATAAATATGATATGAAGAAATTTTATAGCTAAAATTTTATTGTTTTTATAAACTTTTGTAAACATAAAGTGCATTTTTACAAAGTTTTTTTTATGCACCCCACATTATTAATATTATTTGTAATATTCTAGACCATATTTATTGAGTAGAAAAATGAAATTTACAAGTTTTCCTATGGGAAACTGCTATTCACTGCGCATCATTTCGCGTTTATCACATTCTTTTTAGCCTTTTAGGAGTGTATGGATGATGCAAAGCGCATGAAGCGAGGTGTGTGTTGTAGCCTACATGTCAATTTGCCAGAATTTCAATATTTTGAAATGGCTGTTAATGCATTTAATATATTAATGTAGATAAATAATAAACTAATTTCCTCACATAATGTATTTTTCCATCTCCATAATTATTTATTAAGGTAATTCAAATTGTCAGAACACTCCGCAATTTTCGAATCTCATAAAAAATTAGAAATAAACACCACAATGGTTTTATATTAATCAAAATGCATTTTTTATGTATATTATTTGTGAATAGAAAACGAGAGTGGTCACACCATTCTAGTGGGAAGCATGTCGGTCCGTGCGGAAGAGATCGGCATCGTCGTTGTGGTTCTAGCCCTCTGGGTATTCGTCGTAGTGTTATTTTTTAACAAATGGGGCAAAATCCGAATGTTGGAGCCCTATCAACCTCAATACAAGCACCCTAGAACTTTATCATGCGCCGGTCACGCACACGCCGTGGTACCAAGTGGCCTTTCTCAACGTCTTTCTCTGCAATTGGCCTCATTCACGTCGGCGGAACGCGAGCGCTTGCTTTACACTATGGACGGTGGCAGCAACTATCAAAACCGACAACGACAGAACTCGGTTTTCGTGGGTAATCCTTACGCGAGACTCAGTTTATCTCAGGTAACGCCGTCGAGGAAAGTGAAAAGCGCCGAAGATCTCAATTCGATGCTATGCGAAGCCAGCACTTCTTCCACCAACGGCGTTCAAACGACCAACGTATGACTTTGAAACCAAGCTAAAAAGAATTTGTTTTTATTTCTCAAGTTTTCATAATATATGCTGCGATCGTTATTTTAAAAGACAATTGCGGTGTTTGTTTTTTTAAAAAATAAATAATAATAATAAAATAAGTTTAGGTGCTAAACTTTTTCAAAGCTTTTTCCACATTTTACTATACGATAGTCTTTGGATAAGAAGATAATAATATTTTTTGTAGGTGATAGCAGCTGTCGTGGAACATAAAATATTTTATAAAAAGACGAAGAAAAAAAAGCAACCATATCACCGATCAAAAACTTAGCTAAAGAAACTTCAAACTTCGTATGAAAAAAAGTAAAATATTTTATTCCTGTCTTATAAATATTTAATTAGCATTCGTACAATATATTATAATATGCAAATGTGAATATTACTAAAACTTTTTTTGCAATTGACAAAAATATCAAATGTCAAATTTTTTAAATTATAGGCTGGTGTAAAAAAGAATGATGATGATGATATGCCTCGCCATTTTTATAAATTTAAATAATAAAATTATTATAATAGATATTATTATGAATTATTAATACTGTACTGTATAAAAATATATTTATTAAGAATATTTTGTTGAAGCTGTTAAGGAAATTTTATTTATAAAAAAAATACTTGCCGAAAACGTCTTAATTTATCATAGATTTTGTTAAAAAATGACTAATTGGCACTTGAAAAAGTGAATTTGAAGTCCATCGTGAGGTATTTATTTATTTATATTAGCAATACTGTATTAAAATATTTCATTTATGCTTTGTAATAACTTACACTTTTTTTAATAATACCAGTGCTGTCTTTAGACATTCTGCATTTTTAGTGCAATTTATCAACTAATAATTATTAATATTTTTGTAAAGTGTTTTGTAATGTTTTGTAGTTTTTGTTTTGTAATTTGTGGAGAGATAATTATAAAATCTAATGCCTTTAATGACCATTTCTGGCCACATGCATCTCGTCAAAATAATTATTTAATTTAATTTTATTTAGTAACTGTGTGAAATTTTTTTAAAAAATATTTATTAGCTTTTAAAATAAGGGGTTAACAGGTGCTGTAATTAAAAATTAAGGAACACAAATTATTTTAAGGTTAATTTTTGAAAGAGTTCTAAAGACGGCTCTGGTTGCAAGCTTCAAATGTTACCGATATCTTTAATTACTATATTATCATTGCTTTTAATGGTTGAATGTAATTTTAGAATTGACTGGAACTAATTAATTTAGAACTTGAGTTATTGACTTGATAATAATAATTATTATTGCGGCGTTATTGTAAATAATGATAATAAATTAATATACACCTGTTTAAGATGTTAAAAGAGTTTCGTTTAATATTTAACTAAAAATTTGAATAACAATAACTTATAGACATGTTATTTTTTAAAATAATTTAATAAATTGTAAAGGTAAATATAAAAATGGTAATACTGTAATAAAATAAATATTATGTTTTTATTTGTACATTTAATGAATTTTTTCTTTGAATTGTATATATTTGATATTTAATTTATTTTTATTGAAAATGTCTCAGCATCGACATTGTTTATTAAAAAAAAAAACGAAATTAAAGGGAATAAAAATTGTTAATTTATTTTATGGTACCGGCAAGTGAAAAATTTTTAAAAATCTAATTTAAGATTTATTTAATTGAAAATTCATACACAACAAATACAGTTAAACAGGAAATAAAAAAATATATTTTCGGATTTCAAATTTTTTTGATTTTCCTGGTAGTATAGTGGCTATACTGGTAGCAAATCAACAAGCTACGTACGATTACAAACTCTGGAAACTCCTGTGACGTCATGCGCAGTAGGAGCGAATCTAGAACATTGATTCAACGCACACTTTGATAATCATGCCTATCAAAATGGTTGCGTCTGTTTTTGTTGCCGGACAATGCAATATCATTCATTTTTAAAATAAAAAGTGGATGAATCTTCTTCTATGTAATAAATTGATCAACAAGTTTACGAGATAAAGGTGCTCTATTAATTTACTATGGCCCCAAAAGTAATTAATTGCACCATTTGTAATCGGGTATTCTCAAAAAGGTAACGTTTACAATGTCATAATAATAATAATAAAGCCGGTTACTTTAATATTGTATTATACGCAGACTATATTAAATAGACATTTTATATTATGTGTAGGTTTAGCTTAAATAGGCACATGTCCACGATGCATCAAATCACACCAGTTGTTGCTCGCCGTTCGATTATGTGTCCTATCGAAGAATGCGAATCTCGATTTCCATACCATGGTCCATTACGATCTCATTTAAAAGACGCTCATGAAATTACTTTAGAAGATACAGAAATCAATTTTTTTTCCATGGAAGGTAACGTACACATTTTACTGTAATTTGCGATTAAATGAATGATTAGACTGTCAAATCAATTGCAGAATTTTTCGACTGGAAACGACGTGAAGAAAAATCCAGCTCGTTGAAATACGTGAAAGCTTGCGGCACTCAAAGATTGATGGACGGTATCGAAGTTTATCGTTTTAATTGTTTCCGTACCGGTATGTACAACCCGGAAGGCAAAGGTTTGAGGAAATTGAAAGCTCAGGGTTCATGTAAAATCGGAGCTTCATGTCCTTCCACCATCACGGCTCATAGACATTTGAACGGAAAAGTCACTGCTACTTATTGCATAACTCACGTCGGGCACAAGGACTCTCAAAACGCTGCCAAACGTTTATATTCGGTAAAACCTAAACCGATTATTACCGATAACGAACCTCCTAGCGAAGAAGTGAGTAATAAAGCTTCCAAACAGACGGCTGCTATGGTTCGAAATTCGCAAGTTTTTTTAGAATTTGACGTTTCCACCGAGGATCAGTTTATTTTATGCAACGCCATATCTCAAAATAAAGGTCTAGACGAACTATTCGACGTCGTGCGAAAATCGGTTAATGCCGAGACCGATAAGGAGTACGAGCAACTGATTAACGTTTTAAAAGGTATCACGAATTATTCCAGGTTGAATGATCCGGATTTTCAACAATTGACTGTTCAGTGTAACGCTTCTCAAGAAATTCCAGTAATATTTTACGAAAGTCAAGTGATTGAGGTGGACGACGAAAGCGTCGAAACGTTCGTTTTAGTCGTCATGAACTCTCATCAAATCGAAATCCTAAAAACGTTGGGTCCGAATAGTACGGTATGCATCGATCCAGTTTATTCCATCGACGATACGGGTTACATAGCCATTTCGCTGTATGTATGGAATTTACAATGCGGATGGTTACTGTGCAGTATTTGTTTTTGTCAAAATTTTAATTTCGCTACCATGAAAACTTTTTTTCAGCAAATTTTCGTGCGAGTCGGCGCTGTTCAGGCGAAAACTTTAATCACCGAAGACGTGGATTTAATTCACGCCGCTTGGATGAACGTGATGGGAGAAGGCGCCGAATGGATCTTAGCGCCGTGGCACATCGATAATAAACTGCGATCTAAATTAAAAACTTTGATTTTTACAGATTACTTCAAATTAGCATGTTTGTATAGGTTAGTTCGGTCGCTAATCGAAACAATCAACGAAGAAAAGTTCGAGAAGCATTTAAATTTTTTATCTAGGCAATCTATAAACAACACCCACGTCGCTAATTTTAATAAATTTTTAGTGGATAGCTACGTTTGGAGGAAATATAGTTGGGCGAAATACTGTCGAAGTCAAAACGAAAGGAACGCGTTGAGCTTAGCCGAAGCGGCGCATTTATTTTCGCGGAGAATTTGTCACGGGGAAGATTTAAATCTGGGTCAGACATTATTTACCATGTTTCAGTATTATCGAGAAAAATGTTTGACGTTTATTAAGAATCGAAAGGATTGTTCATCGAACGTCGAAACTCTTTTATGTCCGGATTTCGCCGATTTAGGCAGCATTTACGTCACGACTTTAGATTCCGTGAAACAGTGGAATATACAAATCGGTGACGCCACGTTTAACGTTTTTCCAACTGGAAAAAAGTGCTCGAAACTTTGCTCTAGTCGGTGCGCGGAATGTCGATTGTGCGTGCATAGATATAATTGTTCTTGCGCCGAAAGCGTGATTCAGTGGAAATTTTGTAATCACATTCACTTCATCGGACGACATTGCATTAAGGAATCGGAAAATGAGGAGTTGGAAGATGAGGACGGAGAATGTCGTGAATCTCCTACGGGGAATAACGAAGAAGAGTCGGTTAAACTTGATCAATTACAAAGTAATCTAGAGTCATCCACCGTTATTGATTTAGACTCTGACACGGACAATGTCACCGCAGACTTAATATTAGCGCAAATCGAAATCTTAAACCATGGAATTAACAATTGCGCTAAAAATTTGAAAAATACTGATAATTTGAAAAGCGTGCATAAAGAATTAATGAAAACTCTTAATTTAGCGAATTCTTTAGTCGAAAATGAAAAACAAGACGGAAAGTTAGCAACGTTGGAAGATCATAATTATACTTTATAATTTTAATGGTTGTGTTAAATTCTGCAAATGCAATTGTTTGAATTTCTTGAAAACCGTATAATTGGATTATAACAATAATATTATTATTACTGAATTAATATTTAATAAATTGACATTATTACATAATTTTGTACCGTTAAATCTCGATATAATAATAATTATTATTATCTGGTTATTTTCTTTGCCATAATATTTTAAAAAATGTAACTGTGGTTTAAAAAGTTATAATTTAATTTGCTTTTTTGATTTGTTATAGAAAATTTTTTTCTGAGTTTCTTATTTATTAGTTTAAATGTATGTGGGCAAAACAATATTATTTTGATTTAAACTGTCCGTGTTCTCAAGAGTGTTTTTAAAATGGAGAGCCATTAGTTGGGGAATGGCGCGATGGGTCACGACATAGTACTCACTCATAAAGTGTATATTACATCTACTTTAGGTCAATGAACTATTTGTCGTAGACTTTTTGCGCCCAGGTACACGCATGCGCAAATGAATAAATAACAAAATACTGTCATGTAAAGTAATTATATTATGGCAAGGTGATCCAACCGTTCCACATGTTCTTTGATTTAAGGCCCTATTTACTAAATTATACTGTATGGTAACTACGATTAGGCTATAACCGGTTGATTTAATGTTTAATTTATTTGCGACATGATGAAAATTGGCTATTGGAGGGGTGCGGGAAACAGTGAGCAGAGTATTATTTTTTTAGGTTATTGTAAACAGTTTGCATGATTATAATATTGTCTTGTTGAAGTGTGGCGAGAACGAAGATCACTTCCCCGAGGTTTTCACGCTTCTGGTTCTCAAGATGAACCTGATACATTCCCATACGACGGAGCGAATAGAGGCCGAGGAAGACGACATCCTCCTGGACTTAAGGGAAAAGAAATAGGTTTATGGTACGCCAAAAGATCAAAGCCTCGTCCATCGGTAACATTTATTATTCAATTTTGAAAGAAATTAAGTAAGCCTAAACGTTTTTTATATATTGTGTATGTAGTTGGAGTTGCAACTTACTTTGGATTCCAGAAAGATTTTCGAAGTTCGGTCATACTTGGATGATATGATATCGAGAAGCTCGAGCTTTAACTTGGATAATTCATTGACTGCAGCTTTTCAAAGAGGAGTTAAAACTTTTGATGAAGAAGAAGATAACGTTGCTTTCAATAGAGAATTAAGAAGGTTTGAGATTACGAAAAACCCCTTAATTGATGACCGATTATTGGACACTTACGAGAAGAAATTATCGAATGATAAATTTATACAGATGCAAAAATATCGTGAAAAATTGCCGGCATTTGAGAAGCGGAAAGTAAATTACTTTTGACTTTTAAAAATGACGAATACAAATTAATGAGAATTGTATAAACTTTTTTAAAGGATATTTTAGACGCAATCGAGCATAATCAAGTCGTTGTCATTTCTGGAGAAACAGGATGCGGTAAAACTACTCAAGTAATACAATTTGTTTAACGAATTTTCTTTAAATATAATATAGTATATTATTTGAAATATTATGTTTTTTTAAAATCATAGGTTCCCCAATACATTTTAGATAGTTTTATCCAATCGAAAAATGGTTCAATGTGTAATATAATTTGCACTCAACCAAGAAGAATTTCTGCTATTACTGTACGAAAGAATTAATACCAATTGTTAAAAAGCCAAAAAAATTAATTTTATGGTATGATTTTATAAGATTGCCGAACGCGTAGCTGAGGAAAGAGCTGAAGAATGTGGTAAAGGATCTGTCGGTTATCATATTCGATTGGAGATGTAATTTGGTTAGTTTTTTTTAATTTAGTTGGTTTTTAATTATTGTTTTACTTTGTTACAGCAAATTACCTCCAGAAAGAGGCTCTATAATTTATTGCACTACAGGAATTGTGTTAAAATATCTTCAAAATGATCCTCAGCTCTTAAAAGCGTCGCACTTGATATTGGACGAGATCCACGAAAGAGATCTACTTTCCGATTTCTTAATGATCATTTTAAAAAATTTATTGGCTAACCGACCCGATTTGAAAGTAATTGTAATGAGTGCCACATTAAACGCTCAACAGTTTTCGAAATATTTTGGTAATTTACATGTTATAATTGATTTTTCATCAACTTTATTTTGGAAAATATCTTTTAAGGTAATTGCCCCATGTTGAGTATAAAAGGATTTACTTATCCAGTTCAAGAATACTATTTGGAAGATATTTTGGAAATGACTAAGTAATTAAAATTTTATTTTTTGAAAATATATTCTAAATTTGGAACTATTTCAATCTAGATACACTCCGCCGCGTAAAGCTAACGATTATAAAAGCCGTAACAGAAAACAAAATATAGACGAAAAACAAGAAGAATACGAGAAGTCTAAACCCGTATTTTTGAGAACCTTGGAAGAAAGGTTAAACTTAATTTTATTTGCAAAATTTAATTTTTTCTATATTTTTTGTGCATTTTACCTTTCAGATATCATTATAGTACAATTAATTCGTTACGAGATATGGATGAGGTGGAAATGGACTATGAATTAATGAAGAATTTGATTATTCATATTGATCAAAATCAACCTGTACGTAATAATGAATAAGTTTTGATGTAAATGAAATTGAATCTATTTTTTATTTAGGAAGGGGCAATTTTAGTATTTTTGCCAGGCTGGGAGCAAATTAGTAGATTAAACTCCATGCTAACTAACGATTTTTCTTTTCATGGAAGTAAGTTAATTTTAAAACGATATTATAACAATTAATTGTAGGCCTATATTTTATTTTTAGGTAGGCAATTAATTATCCCACTTCATTCAATGATGCCGACAATGAACCAAAAGACTGTTTTTGAAAGACCACCCATAGGAGTTCGAAAAATAATTTTAGCTACGAATATTGCAGAGACCAGCATTACTATAGATGACGTCATTTACGTAGTAAACTCCGGCAAAATAAAGGTGACTAATTTTGACTCCAGCAAAGTGTTATCTACTTTAACTCCTGAATGGGTCAGTTTAGCGAATGCTCGGCAAAGACGAGGAAGAGCCGGAAGGTAAACGTCAATGGATTTTAAAAATTAAACAGCAAGCGATGTTAATTAAAGTACTGTATTAGAGTTCAACCAGGCATCTGTTATCATCTCTACACTAAGTTAAGAGAAAGTGTTCTTGATGCGTACCAACTTCCAGAAATACTTCGAACACGTCTAGAGGAATTGTGTCTTCAAATTAAAGTTAGTTTAACTATTAAACAAATTCACGAAATTACATGTATTTTAATTGCAGAACGTAATACTTTTTTTTTTAGGTTTTAAAACTTGGAAAAATTCAACCATTTATTGAGAAAGCAATAGATACTCCATCACCGCAAGCTTTAGAAGTATCAATTGGACTTCTGATGAAATTGGTATAACGATCAAATTCATATTAGGCAAAAGTTGTTCGATTTTTTTTATATGTTATTTTTTAGGGTGCATTAGACCCGGATGAGAATTTAACTCATTTAGGCTACCGCCTTGCGCAACTACCTTTAGACCCACAAACAGGAAAGATGTTATTATTAGGCGCAATATTCGGATGCGTTGATCCTATTTTAACAGTGGCAGCAAGCCTGAACTTTAAAGACGCTTTTGTATTACCCTTGGGTAAAGAAAAAGAAGCGGATGAACAAAAAAGAGATCTTGCCGAGGGATGTAAAAGCGATCATTTTTTGCTAATCAAAGCATTTAACGTAAGTCTTGGAATTAGTGTCATAGCACCTCTTTGGTACCACTATAGTAACTATGGTACCACTAACTCAAAATCTTGGAATAAAATTAAGTACTGTAGATAAAGTAACAAAGTTGATTTTTTATTAGGGTTGGAAATGGAGCAGTCAACGCGGTCAAGAATATCCGTATTGCAGACAACATTTTCTTTCTTCATCTACATTAAGAGTAAATATGATTTTAAGAATTTTAATTAATTAAAATTTTATTTTTGGTTTTGTAACATAGATGTTGGATAAAATGAAAGAACAGTTAGCTCAGCATCTTTTTAATATGAAATTTTTAGCAACTCCAAACGTTAGAGATAAAACAGCTAATGTAAACTCTGGTACTTATTGTTAATCAAGCATAATTTTTAAGTTATTAAATGGTGATAACGGAATATATTTATAGGTAATGATGAAATTATAAAGGCTGTTATATTCGGCGGTCTTTATCCGAATATTGCAAAAGTGAAGATAAATTCAGGCGGGTTTAAAAAGAGAAGAAGGTCAAATGAAAAAGTTTAAAATTTTTTATACAGTAGTGTATTTATATTACAAAATATTTGTAGACCACCAATGGTTCGAACATCAAATGATGGCATAGTTTGTTTACATCCAAAAAGTGTAAACGCTTACGAAAGCTCTTATGAAAGTTGTTGGCTAACTTACCATACAAAAGTGAAAAGCTCCAAAGTGTTTCTTCACGATGTTAGTATGGTTTCTGCGTTATCAATGGTATTATTTAGTTCTAAAGCTAAAATGGAAAATTCCGAATCTCTCTATGTGGATGATACTTATCCATTGGTTTGCAACGAGGAAACGGCAGAAGTTGTTTTAGTAAGTTGTTTTGCATAATTATAACTTTATTTGTATTAGTAATTACCTTTGACCCAGTTCACTTTTTTAATGTTTCATTTGTAATGAATAGTAAATTATTCTTGTCGAATTTATTTGCTCTAGGAATTGAAACGTCATCTGCAAGACACTTTAAACGTAAAGTATATTCAACCTTCCGTAACAAATTGGAAAGATCAAAATTCGATATTCAACAAAGTTGTGAGTTTAATAAGAGACGAAGAATTGATTCTCGTACCCATTCAAAATGAAAGTAACAACCAAGACGATGACAACGAAGAAGAGGATTAATAAAGTAAGAAAATTTATTAAATTACAATTTCTAATCTATACACAACATATTTTACAATATCTCTAGAACCTAGATTTTAAATCTATTAGCTAAAAAAATAAGTCGAATTTAAAACATTATTCAATTGAAATTGACCAGTTTTAGGAACTCGTTGAAGTAGTCTATTTAATTTCTTTATTGTTGCATCTTCTACTGATCCATCGTTTAACAATTCGCTAAAAAAAATTAAAAAAATAAGTTTTTTATGTTGATTAATTAACGTGGAATAGTTTACTTTTCCCGATAGCTATATTTCTCAGTAAAAAATTCGGATAACTCGTTTAAAAGTGTAAGATTATGTAAGGCCACAAACTGCTCCCGACAAATCTATAAAAATAGTTCGCACTATGAATAATTTTGTTGCAACGAGTAAGTCATTATATAGAATACTTGATTCATAATTTCCACCGTCGGTGGGTGGGTCCAAAAACAATCGTGTACAGAAACAAACATAATTCCTTTCCTGAAAATTATTTATGTCAATCACAAAATTATACTGTATTTTCAAATTATTATAGAACATTATTACCTTCTGCAATGCAAAGATGTGAGCATCATATGAGTAGAATCTAAAGAATGAATATAATTAGGAGGAAAGGCATTTTTCTGCTTAGTAACATTCGGTCTTCTACAAAAAAATTGTTTTTAAATTATTAAGTTATTAAAATTGGTGAATTTAATATCAAAATTTTACTCGTAAACATCGATAGACGGAACTGATATTCGATTATTCTGCATTGAATAGAAATATTTTATAGTACACTTTTCAAGTTTTTTTATATTCACTCGAGTTTATTATATTTACCGAACCAATAGTAAACGTTTGTCTACTATCACGATGATATGGTTGAACAACTGGTAGACCAAGAGGCGTTACCCACTCTATAGTTTGACCACAAACGTGCGATACTAATCGCGCACTTTCTGTTAACCAATCCTAAATTATTTGAAAGTATTTAAAAACATTTTCCTCTTTCCCCTTTATTATTTTATACAATTATTTTACTTGAATTTCTTTAGTCGCTGTAAACATTTTTTGTAGGCTTTGAAATGTTTTCTCTACTAAATACAAAGAAGCTGCCCAATGTTTGTCCATAGGAAAATTTGGCATTGCTTTTAATTGTTTTAAAATTTGAAGGCGGGCTCCATAACGAGTAACCCCATAAACAGTCGTCATCACAGTTTGCTTTATCACTTTTCTCTGAACAAATCCTTCTAAATATTTAGCGATTTCGATTCCAGCAGCAGCATCTTTTACGCGTTCTGCTTCTACCTGTAGGAACCCATTTGAAATTAGTATTATTTTGAACAAATTTTGTCAAAATATAATATCTAACCAGTTGAGCAATTCCAGCATAAACATCTTGCGGCCTATCGCTAGGGTGGAGATTAACTTGATGAGCTCCTAACACATCCCTTCCAAGCGCTGAATAGTGTTGGAGACCGTTGCAGGAGCCGTCTTGATGAATAGGGAAATGGCAGAGGTATTTAGTCGGATCTGGAGCTGCGGACGCTTTAACTATTTCTTTACAACACGCTAGCGTTTGCCATGGCTCTTCAGACTTGGCCCACCAACGATTACCCTGTAAATTAAATTAATTTTTTAAAATAAACAAACGAGTTAAAAGCGAAATGTTATACAGTAAGCGGGTTAAACGCAGAATCTATTATTTCTGGCATCATGTCATTGGCGTATTTTAATCTTTCCTCTAACGAGTCTCTAAAAATATTAAGTGAAATTAATGATTATAAATACGGTACTAAAAAATTATTTTTAAAATTTAGTACCGTTTTTTTAATCCCGTTAAATTTATTACGTGAATTTTTAGCCAGTCTAAACCTTTTTCTCCTAACGGTTCGGCTTTGTCAAATAATAACAAACTACGTGCTACATCACCACCTAGAATGAAAATCAACTTATTAATAAGCGCTACAATTTTTAAGGTAGTTACTAACCTAAATGATTAAAATGAGGAGGACAGGGATACACTCGGCCGCGAAAATCCAAATTATGCGGAAACCAAAAAGGTTTATCCCGAAACTATTACGAAAGAAAATATACGTTATAGGTGGATAAAGTTAGAAATTGACTAGTAGATTTACTTCATTTGCGATAGATAGTCTGTATAACGCGTCGCACCAGAGACTATACATTTCAGCTCGTCTTCTCTTTAACCATATTCTATCTTTATAAACTTTCGCTTTTTCTTCTTTGCTCATGCCTCTGCCAAGTTAAACATAATTATGTTAATAAATTTATACGGTATCAGTAATTTTTTTATACCAAACTAACGTGTGTAAAACTGGAACTGGCAAGGGTGTAGGTGGAGGAGGGATGTCCAGAGACTCGTCACCATCATTGTTGAAAACGTGAATTAGCAAATCTAAAATCTGTCAAAAAAAATCACATTATAGAATTATCCCACTTTATAGAATTTAATTTTTTTTACTGGTTGATTTATTTTCCAAGCACATTCGCTAAGTTGATTAAGGGAATCAAATATAGGCCACAGTTGCTTTACTGGTGCATCGGATAACCGAGTTCGCTGTAGTTGTGCATATGATGTTAATCTGACCAAGGGAACTAAAACCAACAATTTCAAACATACGTATTAGTTGATAATGCTTCTTCTCAAATTTCTTTATACATACCCGATGATAGTAAATATCCCCCGCACTTGGTAGAAGTCCAAGGAAGAGGAGGAACAAGCATTGGAATTATATTCGTTTCAAACGTAATTGTTTCTTTAGCAACCATGTTAAATAGTCGAACAAGAAACGGATGAGGCTAATATAATTTATAGATTACTGAATGCATTTTTATTTTCAATTTATAAATTTTTACTTTGACTTCTTCAATGAGATTTACTTTTTGATTACGGTAAATATTGTAAAATGCAGGAACTTTTCCCCTATCAATTTGAAAATAATTTAAATTTAGCCACTATGTTTTACTAAATAAAATAAGATTACGTTGATATTGCTGATTTATCTGAATATCTAATTAAACTGGTATCAAACGTTACTTCTTGAAGTAAAATATCATATATAAATTTTCCAACCTAGAAGTGAAATCATTAGCTATAAAAAAACTAAATGTTTAAATGCATTGAACTTTACAGCAGATAAAATGTTTCCAGGCCAAATTACTTCTTGAATATTCTGTAAAGAAAAATAGTATTACTGTAATTATTTATAATCAAGGACATGTATTTATTTGTAGTCTTACAATTGATGGTCCCTTTGAAAGAATTTGTAAATGTTTAGTCCAATGCTCTCTGGGATTTTCTAAAGCCATTAAGTCCGAACTTAATTGATAATGGGAATATTTACGATATACCCGAATAATCTACAATAAATTAATCACACTGTATTATTTCTTTTTGCGAAAATATAATTTATAACAATTCGCTTACCTTATCTACAATGTTATTCTTTTCTTTAGTTTTAACAAAATATCTATTCATCACTTTTCTTCCAAGGTTTTGATGCAAAGTAGTTATAGGTAAACTATAAGTTTCCGAGTTTTCAGCTAAATCACGAATCTCTTTAACCATAATTTTAACATATTCCTCCACTTTTAAGACTGATACAAAGGGGAAAAGATTTACATTCTTTGTATTTACTCCTCCTAATTAAAAAAATTAATTAAAATCATAATTTTTTTATTAGGAATGCCAAAAAAATAATGACTATTCATTTCTTTTGCCAATGTCTTTAGACTTGACTTAAAACGATTCGTTAGAGACAACTCCCAGTTAGTTTCACACCTTTGCAATAATTTTCTCTAGAAAAAATAAATCAAAATAAATATCTTAAAGAATACAAATAAGTGACAAGAATTATTTTTTTTTACCATTTTAATAGTTCTAGGACCTATTTCTGATGAAAGTTTTTGAATAGATTTTATATTTATGTAACCATCAACTTCCGTTTGCATCTGATGCGAAACGTTACTTTTTAAATATTTCTCCGTATAACCACTTCCCACTCCTAGCGACTGATACCTCTAGTAAAAACAATAGCAAAATAATACTTTGTCATTCTTAAAGTTGGGTATAGCAAAATTACATCTATCGGTTCTCTCAAGCTTGTTAACAATTTATTATTGTACGGTTCCATATTGGTGATTGGAAGAGGGGAAAAGTCAGGTTTAACTTTTAGGATAGTCTGGATAATAAAGTAGACCAACATAATTATTAAACACAATCGTATAATATAAAATAAATACTGATATTATCACATTTATTACACGTTCCCTTTGGTCATCAATAAATACACAGCTATTATCTAAATTACGTATATCGAATCCCTAAATAAAATTAATTCAAATGAGATCACAATGAAAACATTTACCAATTAAAATTTACTAACGTCTTTCTCGCAATCTTTCAAAAGATTTGAAATAATATCTGTATGTGGGTTAGGAAGTTTACCGGCGCAATAAATTAAGCCAGCATAGGTTTGCAGATCAGGTTTAATTTTGTCTTCACGCAATAAAAATAATAATTCTTTTACTCGACTCCAGTTTCCCTAGAAGTAAAAATTTCGCATCAATATTTGCTATTAATTTGCGTAAATAACACCTTTCTTACTCGTCGCGCATAAGCTGTCACTAACAAATTAAAAATATATACAGGAAGAGTTTGAGCATTTGGTTTGCTTTTCCCTCGTGCTCTGAACGCCAGGAGTACGTTGTAACCTTGGTTCACCTAAATATAGAAAAAATATTTTTAAAATTTACTTTCATAAAATTTAAAAAAAAATCACTTCTAATACCATGTTACAATTTATGCACACGTCAATATACGCCGCTAAAGTCATATTGCAATATATCGCAAGCGCGTTCCTCCTCATTTCCTTAAGTTGTTTTTTATGAGTTTTTTCCTTATTTATTGTACTCAGCCGTTCACTATTTAGGTGCAACAAAATAGTTTTATGTGCTAATTTCAATAATGATATTATTACACAATCATGATACACACCTTTTAACATTTAATTTTGAAACCTCTGCAATTTCATCTTGAAATTCCGCAATTTCGTCCAAAGCAGATACAGCCTGGGTTTCATCGTAGTTTTGAAATTGGGAGCTGGACATGGGCTGCTGGTTAATAAACACGTTTTGAGATGTCACTTTCGAGTCTTCAGCTGATTCCAAAGATATTGTGGCACCCTTGGCCGATGAATTGACCGTCGTCGTTAATCTTCGTTGTTGGCATTTGTTCAATTGTTTTTTGTCGGAATTATTATTAAACTTTAAACCTGAAGCGCTTTGTGGCAGATGTGTCGATGAACTCTGGTTTTGTTTTTGACCTTTTTTAGCTTCATTTATCATCGTATCCATTTCTTTTAAAATATTTTTCACCGACGTTTTCTTTACAATTTTAATTTCTTGCGATGTCGTTTGTCCATCGGCATTACCAGCTACACATAAAATTTACAGTTTATTAATGGCATTTAAACATAAAATGTAATAGTTGCCTTTAATAACGTCTGTGTATTGCTTTTTACAAACATTTTTCTTAGGTCTCATTCTACGAATTAATCGCACAGATGTTGTTGGAATAGTAGACTGTGATCGAACTACAAACAATAATAACAGCATAATAAATTATTTATTCATTCATTCATTAAATGTCGCTTACCGAAATAAAGTTTGGAGGAACATTCCGCAATTTTCTTACAAGGGCAAACGCTATAAAAACTTTTAAAATAATCATGCTTTAATCCTAAAATTGGTATTCTCGATAAATAACTCATTTTGATTAGTAAACGCTTCTAAAAACAGAAATTCATTCAACCCATAATCATAAAATCCGATCACTTTAATCTGTGCTATGCTTTAATGAAAACATCACCCCGAAACCCACGTGCCGGATTCTCATGCAATGCAAAAACGCAAACTGTCCGCGAAAGCGTTGGCGGATTTTCATTTTGCGGAAAATTGCGCTCCACCATCTAGCACGCTGCCATCTAGTGGTCATTCGCGGCAACTACCTATACACAAAAAATCGTTAAAACAAGGCAAATGGCGGTTAAAACTTTATTTTATCGGCTTTGTTTAAAAGTTTGTGAAATGTGACGGGTTCGCTGTGTCGATTGGAAAAATGTCTTAATTTATGAATTAATTGACTGCAATAGTTGTCAACAATCAAGAAAAAATCAAGATGAAATCGGATACTTGTAAGTACATTATTAATTGAATTTTTTAGACATGCCGATCTCGCAACTCTGAATATTGGTGATGCCGCGCTTTGTTGTCAAATTTTGCTTTGGTAAAGTAATATAGAAAGTTTATGACTCAAAACTACTCTTAATTGCATTTGCATTGTACATTGAAGCTCTTGCAATTAGAATAATCTTATTTTTTTATTTAAGTTTCCGAACTTGCGATGTGTTGCTGCTATACGTCGGTAGTATCGTTTCTGAGAAAGAAGTGATCGAGGGGTTCGACCTCTTCGCCTAGGGTAACGGGCATGGTGGAAGAGTAGTAACGGGTTAAATCCTGCTTGTAAACACTTATTTCCCCCAACTAATATAATTATTAATGAAGCTACTATCAATCATAATTATCGTCAATTTGATCGATGAATGTTTAAAATATTTGCGCCCAGGCCCACTGGAATCGCGCTTTCTGATTTTTTTTTGCTGTAGTCCTTTTCTTACTCAGGCTTCTGCTGGCAGCTGCACGGGTTACAGTAACTCAAGAATTTATTGCGAAATTATAGAATTTTTGTGCGCTTTAAATTTCGTTTGCCTTTTACTCGTGTTTAATTGGTGGTAAATTTTTATTGCGGTAAGGTGCCCGAACCGTTTATTAAATTTACTGTTGTTGGAGGCAGGAACGTTAGCCAAAGTTTTTTAAAAAAAAATTCATAAAAATGTTGAAAAAAGGAACATTATTTTATTCGCAAAAATTTCAGGGTAAAAAAAAGTATTATTTTGAGAATATTACTTTAATTAAACTGTTAGGGAAAACACTGTTGGTAAAGATTGAAGGCTACGTCTCCAATTTGACGCAAACCAACGATGCCCACTTTGTGCCCAGCTACTCGGCACCCAAAATCAATAGCTTTTTCGATGGGATGTCCTCGAGATAAGGCGCAAACGGTGCTCGATATGAAGGAATCCCCGGCGCCTAATGTATCCACCACTCCTTTGGCCGGTGGATAAGCGTGGACGTGGTGAATCGAATCATCTTTTCCACTTTTATAAGCCGCTCCTTCGTCTCCCCACGGGAAAATTAAAGTGGCGCTAGAAAAAAAAAACAATTTGAGATTTTTTAATTTTAGAATACGTTTAAATTTGTAGCTAATATACTCGTCTCGAAGCGGAATCCAGAATTTATTTATCGCGTCTTCTTTAGTCATTAATCCACGCTCTCGAGCCAACTCTTTACTCACGAAAACGAAATCCACCAACGGAGTTGTCATTTCGTATTCGCCACCGGGCAGTTCCATTTCTAAAGAAATTTTGAGTTGGTCTTCAGGGGCTTGGGTGGCGTTCCATTCCCGAATTGCGTTCATAATAAGCGCGTGCGCTCCGCATCTTCCCTAAGAAATACATGAAAAATTATAAATTAAATAACTTTCTATTTTATTTTTTTCTGATTCTAATGAAACTGACTTCAAAATGGATCCATCGATATTCTTTCAAATTGAGCTTTTGAAAATCGTTCAAATTTACTTCGGGAAGATCTCTGAAAGAAAAGAATTATTTTGTTCCAAAACTTTTTTTTTTCTATATTTTTTTGTTGTTGTACTGTAGAATAATAATTTTGAATAGATAAATACTAACGGGTTATTATAAATGATGGTTCGTGAACCGGTTTCGCCGGTGATGATGACGTGCGAGCAAGGGCAATGAACGTCGTCGTAGTAAACGGAATGTTCGTAACTGATTCCCATTTCTTTCATATCATTTATAACATACCTAGAAATAAAAATTTTAAGACTCAGATAGTTACAGTTAAATACATTGTTCTAAATATTTACTGCGTGTAAAAATTATTTTCAACGTGTTTGCTGTTATTCCTGGCGAAAGTTGTGAGAAGTTCGCAGGGGCATTTTAGAAGGCTCAGAATGGTGCAATCGTTGGCGGCGTTTCCGCCACGTTGCCAATGTGGATCTCTACCCCTAATTTCATAAATATTACAGTCATAATTATATTCAAGTATTAATTGTAGCAAAATTGTCAATTCAGCGCGCTCCTTTTAACTTGTTTTTTTTTTATCATAGCGATAAAATACGTTCTCTAATGAACTCGGGCTACAGTACATCTCGTAATGAAGCAAATCAAAATATTGACATTTTGTACGTGATTAATTGTAATTATCGGGCTATAAGAACATAATATATTATCTCACTTGGCTAGTAGATCTTCTTCTGGTAATTTATCTACGGTTACTACAATGTCCACACAAGCGATCCCGATACATAGGATTTTCTTGTCGTTATTTTTAACTTCTGACATGATGCCCGAACTATTTCGACTACAGTATTATTATTTTTTCATTAACGATTTAATTTCTGAATTCAATGATCTGCCAAAGTGATGAACTGATGATAAATGCACATTGACTTTTGACGTTATCAATTTGGAACGTTGTTGCAACTGTCAGCTGCTGTCAAGGTTAGCGAGCTCCAATATTTCCCTATCTGTTAAATGGAACGTTCCTGACGTTATAGAGGGGTTTGCGGGGGATTTCTCATACTTATTGAAATTTAAATGGCGCAATATCATTAACATTGCACTATTCAATCTATGTATATTCCGATTTGCCAAGATTATTATTTTGTTTGTCAACCATATCGTTTGGTAGTTCACCGATCGCTGATATGGAAGGATTGAAGTAATTTTTACGTCGGTATTGTAACGTTAATCGGACATGACGTCACTTCTATAGAATCCTCTGTTATTAATACAGTAGTGTTATTATTATTATTATGCATAAAATTATAGACTATGCGCAAAACAAGATTTACGTATCAAATTTCCTATTTTGTTTTTATTTTTGCTCGTCACGACATGTTTTATTCACTCGAAAAATATTAACATTTTTATTGTTGTGAAGCGTATACACATTTTATTTAAAAAGCTTTAAAAAATATACAATTGCGGGTTAGCTTAAATTAATTAAAGTGCATCATCATTATAATTCGTTTTGCATTCAAAAAAGCACTTCAAAGTTAATTTTGTAGCTATAATATAATAATATGCATAATGTAGGCGGCGGCACAGATTAGTAGTTTTTTTTTTTCCACTTCAATTATACAGCATTATTATTCGCATTTCATAATTATATAAATGTATGTGCTTAATTATAATAGAACAGTTCGATAGCTTTACGCATTAAAAGTTATTTTTGTAAAAAATTTAGAATTTTTTTCAATTTACATGTACCGTACAGAAAAAAAATCAGTTAAACTACTTTTTTAAAAAACTATTTTAGAGGCTTTTTTTGATTTTTTAGCAATAGGCTTGTAGAATAACGTAATAATTCGTTCATGTTTTTTAATTATTTCATTTAATTATTAGGGCAACTTTATAGTATCAGCATAATTAATACTGTGGTTATTTTGCTCCTTAAATTGATGGTTGCATTTTATTTTAGGAAGAAAATGATAAAAGTTAAGCTTTTGTGCGGAAAAGCTGGTTTTATGAAGAAAATTTTTTTATGGAGCAAATGATTATTTATTATAGAATTAATAATTGAAAGGCTTGTTGCAATAAGCGAATATCTATATTTTGTTAATTTTAAGAGACTAAAAATAAACATTTTAAAAGCTCATTTTTCAACTCAAGTTTAACGTTATTCACGTGAATGAGTGCAATTTTGCATATAAAAATGCGGTTTGATATATAAAGCAGGGCAACATATTTTAAAATGCCCATTTTAGGGATTAATAAATTCGGTACATATTAAATTATTGTGCAGATGGTTAATTAAATTGTCTGCATTTTAAAAAAAATTAATTTAAGATGAAGTTTTTGCAGAGAACATGTTTTAATTTAATTTTTCTTTTCATTTCTGTATTTTGGGCGAATAAGACGCTTTCTTTTGTTAAATTTAGCTCGAAAAGTATAAAAATGGAGTTATTCGCTTTTAGCTGTAAGCCCTTGAATTACAATTTTCTAAATTTATTTATTGTAAAATTTTTAGTTAGCCTTAAACAATGTTTACCTGTTCGGGTATTCATTTTTTCATAGAATTATTTTCCGATTCGTTGAATTTTTTATCGATTTGATGATCTTAAAATTTCTTCTGGAGAAGATGGGTTGTCAATTCTATTTTTTTTTAAATGAAAAAGAATTTTTGAAATAAATCTCAGCAATAATTTTTTTTTTATATTTCGTTAAGATATTTACTCTAAGGCGGTTGTAATGAGGTCTTTGTTGTTCGATCGGCACATTATTTCTTTCATGGAACCAGAGCAGCGCTAAAAAAAAAATTCCAAGGTTTTTTTTTCGGTTGATATAATAATGTATTTTTTTATATTATATACTAACTGGTTGATAAATTGATCGATATGTGGAAAGACTACTATAAACAATTCCCGTTGATTTTCGTGTTCTCGCGGTTCGGGTAGCTCTATACGTGTTTTGCCCCGTGCACACTACATCAAACAAAAATTTTAATTACATTTATCAAAATATACAACTCTTTAGTTGGCAACTCAACAGCGAGCAATTGATCACGTAAAAAAAAAAATAAATAAAAAAAAGCAATTACTGAGTCGATTCGCTCTTGAGTTGTCTAACAACTATGGAACGTGGGACGCGTACTTAAATAAACGTGAAATCCGAGCAAATATGAGACCAAACTGTCAACGTAACCCGAGATTAGGGTGGATAAGATGACGGTGAGTAACCAGATTTCATCGCTAACCGGCACGAAAACTACCAACGATGATTCTGCGATCATTAGAAGGAGAATACAAAAAAAAAAAAAAAGTTAATTAATGACGATGTTAATAATACCTTTGGGAATCATTATTTTTTGATTAGTTTTAACCTGATTTGATTTGTCCCGTAAAATCGACGTTTTCGACTTCGAAATCGGTCGTGTTTGGTAAAATCCTGTAGTAACCTATTTTATAATAAATAATTATTATCGATACATTTATTAAGAAAAAAGAGGGAGAAAAAAAAAATTGAAACGGTTCGTTGAAATTTGAATATTTTTTGTGTCAATTAATTTGAATGCGGAATAAATAAATTTGATTGAAATTGAATACGCAAATGTGAATGAAATTGTATATTTTAGTTTAATTATATAAAATTATAATTTATTCAATTTGCGTAAACAAACGTCGATGTTATTTATTTAATTCGACGCTTTTGAGATATAATATATTTTTTATTATTTATTTTAAATACTCCGTAAATAGTTAGATTAAATTTAAATTTATTTAGGAAAGAAAACATTTCTACGTCAACAGGTTTTTTTTTAGCGAATGAATTTTAGATTAAATTTTTAAATGTTATTTTTATGAATTAATGCGTAAAAATTTATATTTACTTTTTGAGGTTGTTAACCACGATCTGTTTACGTAGTACTTAACAACTAAAGTTAGACCGACGCAAAAAATGACTGTGCACCAAGCGAACATCGTAACCACGCAGGTTAGGAACGCCCTAAACATTAAAAAACAAATCACAAAAATTATTTAAAAAAAAATAATACAATTTTTTATTATTTTAAGATTGAAATTAACCGAGAAACCGTTTTTCAACTCACGCACTTGTAGTTGGCTGCCGCGATGCACGTGTTGAGCCAAGTGCAATGGTGATCGAACTCGCAAACGCACTTGTTACACTTTCCACAATGCTTAGCTCCATCAGGCCTATAATTTGGTACAATAATTATTATTACGTATAAAAAAAACGTGACGATGATAGATTATCAAGAATTTGCGGTTAAGAGTTTTTTTTTCTTATCTTTCGATTTTCTGCCATAATTTTTTTTTTTTTGGTTTAATTGTATAGGGTGATTCAAAAAAGACGTCCCGATTTGAAAACTAAAAAAATAAGTGAAATTTTAATGAAAATGAATTAACTTTTTGTATTTACATTTATCAACTACTCCGATTAAATAATCAATAACAATTTTAGGAATATGACCTCTACAGCTGAGTCGGCACGTGTTAACGTGCTCAACGAAATTTCTATTAACTTTATGACAGATGCCTGCCTGTACATGCAGGCTGAAAGTCACAATAACTTTAAGCTTCAAGAGTGAACGCGTGAGCACATTCACACGTGCCGACTCAGTTGGAGAGGTCATATTTCAAAAATTGTTTTTGATCATTTTACGCGGAGATATTAATAATGAATATAATTATGTAAATAAAAAAAATTATTCATTTTTATTAAAATTTGACGGATTTATTAAATTTTCAAAACAGGACATTCTTTTTGAATCACCCTATAGTACCCGTATTTGTATTTCGTGTGTGTAATGAAAATCGCTTTTGTTTTTAAGAATAGTGAAAGACAATCAAAATTCTT
This sequence comes from Polydesmus angustus, assembly GCA_034698085.1. NCBI lineage: Eukaryota > Metazoa > Arthropoda > Diplopoda > Polydesmida > Polydesmidae > Polydesmus > Polydesmus angustus. The sequence continues at coordinate 44,510 of JAQGAY010000077.1, forward strand.
CAAATGAAATGACTTAAAAGTGAAAATTTTTGGGGTTTAAATTGGTTCATTTTGTGTGCGGCTATTTTTACACTTTTTTGTCGATAATTTCGTATTTAAAAAGTGACGTCAAAATGACACCAAACTCTTAAAAAGAGCCAATAATATATGTTTTAAAAGGGGAAACTCTTGTTTATCTTTTAAAACGCTGTTATTAACTAGGCTTTGTTCAGGTGGCCAACTTACACAAACAAGTGGCACACGTTGCAGTGCTGATCCTCCACCACTTTTCGGTGTATTGACCGATCGAGATCCGGTTGAACGCTTGGCCAATTTTTAATAAGCACCGGATTAGCAGGGTTGATTATCAATACTCGAACGTGCGCTGCTACGTGGAGTAAAATAACGCTGCCTAAAACCTATTTGGAGAAAATTAATTGAAGGTCGTGTTTTTATTTCATTATTTTCATTAAAGGCGATTTTGAACAGGTGCTTACGGCGTAAGCTATTAATTGCCATTTGATATTTAACGACGGGACTAAAACCGTGTTGTAGATGACTTCGTAGATGATCAAGACTAACCAATATACCAATTGGTTGGGGTGAGGCGGCCAGGAAAAACCGTTGACTCTGGGGACCCGGGGCGGAACGGTGAGAGATGAGCAACCCCAACAATCTTCGTCACAAACTCCCATATCTATTCATCAATCATTTAACGCCCTTATCATTTAATTACCGCTGCGGCGTAATGACGAGCCCGCGCGTTATTTTATTTATATAATCAACTATTCACCCAATTTTTAATTAAAAGCTTTACATTTTATTCAACTAATGCTCGCGAAAATTAGCGAGTTATTTGTGGGGAACTGTGTTAATTAAAATTTAACTAACAATTTAATAATCGGGGGGTATCACTTGAAAAGTTCAAAGTTGATAATAATTGAGTTAACTAAATTCTGGTTTTTATTTTAAAAAAAATGTTTTGATGATTTTTTTTTTATTATTATTTTTTGTAATGAGACAGAAGTTAAATAGAATTTTTTATAAGCGTGCTACTCATTGATATTAGAAACTCTTCGGACCAATTTTTTTTTTTTGCTTTTATGCTTAAGTCAACTTCTAAAGTTGTCGAAGTTTGGAATTTAAAATTTATTGTTTCTTTATGTAAATGAATAAATACATTCTAAATTCTGACGACATTGTTAGATCGTTTATTATTATTATCCACAATAAATGTTTGGGGAAAAAAATATTAAAAAAGGAAATTTTATTGAATCGAGTTGAGTGTTTAATTGTGGTTTTTTTTAAAAAAAAAAATCAACGTATTTATTCAAATGATTTTAAGATGAGCATAATTATTTTTAAACGACGCCAGTCACGTTTTTATAAAGATGTCCTAACCTAATTTACCGTCTATAATACCAACAATTATTTTTTTTATAGAAACTATTATTAAGAAAAAATTTAATTACCGGTATTATAAATTTATTCGTCGTAAATTATATTCTTGCCGTTAAATCACATTATTTAAATTTTATCTTAAATTTAACGCATCAAAATGAATACAAATCGTTCGAGCGCGCAATTATCTCAAGCCGACATTTTGTTGTTGGCTTAATTAAATTAATTTTTTTTTTATTATTTAATTAAAAAACTATTTTGATAATATACGTAGCGGCGTAATTTCCAAGTTATTAATTGAATTCGCGCCTAGATACATTTCGAAAGTTAATTATATTAATACGTGGAAGCTTTAACAGCGTCGAGCTTACTACAAACTTCTAGATATTCACGTAGTTTTTGGCCGTAAAGCCTTTTCTTCGACGTTAAGGGAATATAATATTGAAATGACGACTCACCTAGCTTTCACGTTTTGATCGCCATCGGTTGATTTTGGATAGGTGAGTCTCGCGGTCAATGCAGCGGATTGAAAAGCTTTAATTGACCGAAATAGTCTAGCGATAGATGTAATTCGAGCTTAGCCCGAGGTTCAATTAGTGTTTTTTTTTGCTTTCTTCCTCCATATTTTACACACTTTCTCTTTCCACAATAAACGTCAGAAGGAGCAATTGCGAGATGAACACGGAGGACCAACATTACGCGCGATGTAACCATAGCAACCGGTGTTAAAAGAGAGATCGCCTCAGCGAGCATCTTTCAGCATCACTGCTGCTACTGCACCAAGACAATAGCTTTATTCGACTCCCGTTTACATCACCGGTACATCCGGTCCGTTATTAACAGCTAACCTAGTTGATTTATTTTTTTTTTTTCTGCGTTATTTTTTATTTGTTGTTTGGGATTTATAAGCACAGATATTGATCATCTTTAAGAGAAACTCTTTAAAGATTTCTTTTACTGAAAAATCGCGTTTTTACTCGTTCATTTTATTTCCAACTGATTTTTCAACTTAAAATTTGACGTTTTAGTGATTTTCGAGAGTTTGCGGTCAGGAATTTTTTGTTGTTGTTGCTGGTTTCCTTATGCTTATGATGTCATTAGAATTATAGTGTAAGATAAAAAAAAAATATAAAAAAGAGTGTTTATATTTTTTAATAAACACTCTTACTTATGACGTCAATACAACTTCAGGAAAATTTTTTAAAGTAATTTTTATCTTACTGTTTGTAATAAACATCAAAATTCTTATTCTGATGACATAAGAAATGGGATTAAGGATAAGCAAATATGCTTAACCGCCATTTCTCTATTAAATTAAAGTTGTTTAACTGTTGTTTAAATGCGGTGCCTCACAAATATTTATTCGCTACGCAAATACAAAAAAATATTTTTTTAAAAAAACAAAGAACAACAGTAATGTTGTTTTATTTTATTTTAATTTTGTGTAGTTTAGCAAATTTGAATAAGCTTGAAACGAGATTTAAATAAGACTGGAGCTTCTGGCGGCAGAAAGAATACTACTGTATTATGCTTTTTTTGTAGTTTAATTTATTTTAATCTAATAATATATATTATAATATTAGAAACCAAACTTAGATTTAATTGCTTTGGAAAATGGTTTTAATTTAATGAAATATTTAAGACTGTAGTTGTATTAAAAATATTTTTATAAAATTGTATGAAATTAATTAAGTTACTAAGATAAACGTTTAATGTTTGGAAAAAAGTGTCGATTGCATTAGTGAGCACATTTAAAATATTATTTTCCCGTTTAATAATAATTGCAACGGTATGGTACTCTGAATGGAATAATTAAGTGTGCTTTAATAATTTATTTTATATTTTCAAAATTTAGCGGCGTTGAAATAAGGTCAATCAGTGAGGCGTGTTTTTGCAATTTAATTACTTTTAAATATTATTTTTTAGATTTAAAATTTCTACTTACAATTGTTTCTTACGATGGGAAATCGATACGCTTTCCGTGCCAAAAAGCATAAAAAAGGCGTTGAAAGAAAAATTGGCCAGTAAATTATTGATTGCGCAAATCTATCCACGTACAGCAATTTATAAAAATTTTATGAAGCGAATATTTGTATCGCTTTATTTACTGTATTTGCGTATTAATTTGGTTGGCACCCATTCTCGTTTATTGCAAATTTCAGATTATTACTAAAAAATTAATAAAACTTAATAATATATGGGTTTTGTTTTAAAAAGAAAAAATTATTAAATTCCATGTCCTTTGAGGAATACATTTATATAACTTTAATAAAATCTCTTTTGGGAATAAAAGTTTAAATGAAGAAATCTGATTCCAAAAATAATATTATTTTATGTTTATTATTTTTTTTTTTGCATTGGCATGTCTTTAAAAAAAAATTTTTTTTGGTGAATAATGAAACAGCTTAATTTCATTTTTAAAAAAAAGATGATTAGGCTTACAATAGGCAACGTACTGTATTAAGAGTTTTTTTGTATGAAGTTTTTGGGAAGAATAGATCGTCCTTTATTTCTTCGGTTATGCAACAATAATGATTTAATCAGTGGAAGCAATTAAGCTTGAATCCAGTCAATATGGGGATAAATTATACGGCTCGCGGAGAGTAATTCATTGAAGATTGGTACGGCGCTAATACGTCGCAATGTTTGCGTGTTTAATCGAGAATAAATCTCAGTTATCTGATAATCAGAACCTACGCCTAATGAGCACGAACGAGAGTGGGCGTTTTCGAAACGGATTAAAGCACTGTACGTGGTACGTATTTACAGTGCAATTTATCGCTGATATTCGCTTATTTTCCGCTTGACTTTTTTCGTTAAATTTGACTGCTCTTTACTTACTTATTATTAAGTTGGCTTCAAGTTGATATTTTTGCTTTAAAACTATATTTTATTGCCACAAAAATTTTAAATTTAGATCAACGGACCTAATTTATTTTATGCTTTGATGACAACGACAAATTTACAAAATTAGATTAAATTGCATCGAGCAATATTAGCTAAATAAAGTGCGCGCATACCCTCAAGTACAGAGTGTTTGTTGAATGACTTTAGTTTTGAAACATGAATAAATCAGTCGAATTTTATCGAAAATGAATTATTTTTTAAAAATTTACATTAATTAACACCTCCCATTTAATAATAAAAAACAATTTTAAAATATGACCTTTACGACGGAGTCGGCACGTGTTAACGCGCTCGAGGAATTTTTTATTAATCTTAATTTAGATTCAGGCACATGCCGAGATTCAGTCGGCAGATGCAGGCTGGAAGTCCGCAAAAGCTTTAGCCGTTAAAGTGAGCATGTGACCACTTTTATACGTGTCGACTCAGTTATAGAGGTCATATTCCAAAAATGGTTTTCAATTATTAAATGGGCGGTGTTTGTTTAATGTAAATATAAAAAAAATTTATTTTCATTAAAATTTGATTGATTTAATACTTTATTTTTCAAAAAGTTTTGCTACCGGTATTGGTTAAATGAAAACAGTAATTTATGAACAAATTAATTATTTATAATTTGCATGTCCATCACTCTGTCGACATCTTTTGTTTTTGTTAAAATTGCATAGTTATTGATCTTCCGCTTTAACATTGAAGGTGCAATGTAATCTCTAACTGTAATTTAATATTATGTTATGTAGCTGCAGCTTAAATAAAGTAAATTGAGTATATTGATCCACCGTTATAAATTGAGGTAAATGTCGACAAAGATTGATGAAATGAATCAGCGCTTTTTTTTCTTCTTCCAATTAGCATATTTTATAAAATTTGATCGATTGAAACGACGCAGCAAGTGGCCATTTTTTTTTTTTTTTTTTTTATAATGAAAGATAAAAAAGTTTTATTCGAATGAATTATTCAGTTTTTGAATGATGCGGGTTTTGTTTTTCATTTTATTCAGGCTGATAGCTTATTAATTTTAATGACGTGCCGCAACTAGTGTGAATTTTATACAATCTATAATTGCTTTATCTATATTTGTTTAGCGCAAGATTTTGTGAAATATATATATATTTTTTTTTTTTTTGCGTTCACAACGTAGCGAAATTTGTAAATACAGTAAGTGTTATGTAAAGCTGTCGCCAATATTATTTTCACGTCTGCGCGTCAGTCATCTCGGCTATCAAACAGATTTATAGTATTTACAGTAGAGAGCGGAATTGAAAAGATGAATATCGAGAAAAATGTTTCACCGCATTGGATACATTCAAATCGAATAACATCTGCAGACTTTTTGAAGATATTTTGCATTTTTTTAGATAAAAGTTAATAAGTTGGGCGGAATAGAAGACGTCGTCACATTTTTAAAATTAGATCAAGCGTTTATTTTTGTTTTTATTTTTTTAAAAAAAATGTTTTATTAGGTTTCTCGTAACTTTTTTTTTTTTGTTTGTTTGTTTTTAAGATGCAAATTGTTGAATTCCTTTGGGACAGCACGCTGTCAATGTAAATAGATGCTGGGAATTTATTACACGAGAGATCCATACTCGTTTGAATCTTTAATATTAGGTATTTTATCTTTCACGTACTGTAGAGATTTTGATCTTTTTTTTTTTGTTGCAAAACGCATTAAATTTTGACCCTGTAATGGTACAGAACCCTCACAATTTATTAATGAAAGATAATAATCTGTGTGTACGGTGAATGTCACGTAAAAATTAAATCGTAAATTTTTTAAGAAAACATTTTCTACGAAATTAAAATTTTATGATCTTATTATTTATTATTTAAACTACGCTTGCTGCATTTATGGCAAAGACAAAATTGAAGAGGATTTGAAAAATCAGACAAAAAATAACTAAATCAAATGCCTTTTATTCGCCTTTTTCTCGGATCGAGTTGTGTTCCGTCCATCTTGGGTCGTGTAAACAAGTAGAAGAGTTTTAAAATTTTGCTTACCATCTTTTAAAGAGTGAGATTTAATGAGGAATAAGAGTGTCGTTAATGAGAAATGAAGCGTAAATTAACAAGATTTAAAAAAAAATAATAGCTGAAATTAAAAGGTAGTGTAAACAGTTTCTGTATCAGCACTAATTAAGTCATCGGTTTTCTAATCAATTTACCTTTTTTAAACACTCACAAACAAAATGCGAAATTATTGTCACTTTTTATAATACTCATGAATGTTTTGCTTTAATGTTTATATTAAGTTTATTTATTAATTTATTTGGTTTTTGAGGTCATTTAACTTTAAATCTACTGTATTTTTTTTGTACCAAAAATCGTTTTTTGGCGCGTGTTTTATTTATCGGTACCGTAGTAGTACTGTAATCTAGTTAATATTTTATATTACAGTACGTGTATTTATTTTCACAACCACATATCAAAATTCAATATGTGCTTTACATCTATTTTTAAAATATGGTACAGTACTGTATTTTTCTTTTTCAATATTATTTGTACTACTGTTTTTACGGAATGGAGCTACACTAAAAAAAGGTTTACCCGTTATTGTTATTTTCTCATATACAGCAAGAAAAAGCAAGCGTCTGTTGGTTGTTTCCGTAAATAGTGAGGATTTACATGCAGGCCAATGTTAAATGAAAAAGCTCGAGAATGAAAATTCCCAAATGGATCTTGCCATAATAAACTATTAAAATCGCTGGGGAGTTTATGTCCAACGCACATTTAAACTACATGTACTTTTTTTTTCCACGCGTCGTTTTCTTATTTTCATAAAATGTATTTTTAGACACTCTTTATGGATATAAACGAAAGTGTGTCTAGTGTTTATTATTTTCATCACGCCATCGTGAAAGCAGTACCTGCACTGCGTTATCTAATAATTAAAGTATTTTATTTTATTAACAGCTGATTGTTTTAAGGAAATGAAAATAAAATACACATTTTTGATATTAGCATAATAAATAAGCGTCGTCTAGGCAACCGGGGTGGGCTGTGTAACTTTAATTTAATCAAATTTTCCAAAATATCGATTCAACGCTTGTAATATTAGATCATAAGTTTTGAAATCTTCTTCTCCTTCAAAAAAAAAATATATATTTATCAGATTTGATATTTTTTTTTCTCGAAAAAAAGGAATAAATAGGCTACATTCAAATACAGTACGTGTCGTCCTAAATAATTTCTTCCCAAAAAAAAATTTTTTTTTTTTCTAAGTTAAAAAAGAGGACTTTTCGCGTAAAATGACTCCACTTTACCAGCGCTTTTTGACACTTACAAAAGCAGCCTTTGACGTCATCGCAGATTCTCAAATTTAAAGCCTATCGGCGTCGAGTAGAATACATATAAAAAAAATAAAAACTAGCGGACTCTTATCTAAAAATTTGCGGACAGACACACGTATAAATATAAATCAAATATCGATACAGTAGTAGTGAATGTAGCAATGAAAAGCATTGAGGCGCACGACACGCACACAACAAAACGATAAGCTGTGTGTAGTGTAGTGCAATGTGGTATGCAGTTGTGTTATTTTAGGTATCGGTAAATTGCAAGGATACTAGGATAGGTGTATAGTGTAGGGCAATGAGAGAGTTAGATCTGGTAAGGGTAACGTTTCCGATCGATTTTCCAGGTAGGCTTTTACCATCGGCTACATTGTGTGTGTAGCTCATATGGAGAACGTTTGGAGTGCATGCATTACGGTTGAGGCAATGAGAAAGACCGGAAAGGCGTAGGCGGCTTATTTGACGCATTCGGAGGTAGTAGTTAAGGGGAGGAAAAAAAAGTGTATGAAATTCCAAACGCATCTTCCGTGCATTAAACTGCCAAACCTCGTATACAAAGTTTATTTATTTATTTTGTTATTATTAATTTTTATTTTAGCATTTTTGTATTATTGATGAAATTGCGTACCGGTATTTATTTAGTTAGTTGCCGACATTAGAAGCTGAAACGCTATCTACAAACTCATTTAACGAGTGTCACTGTCAGGCTTCACCACGCATTTTCAGTATCGCCGGCGGTAAATTCTAGGCTTCAATTTATGTGTTGTTTTTTTTTTCTTTCCTGCTTTTACCATTTGTTTTTATGTTTTACAAAAGTTTTTTTTTTCTTTTTTTCTATGTCTTATGTTTCATGAAACTTTTTTTTTTGTTGTTATTATTTTTATTGTTGAATTCACTTTTATAAACGACGTAATTATTGATTTGTTGGCAGTGTTTACAACAAGGCAGTGGACGTGGTAGTGGAGAAGAGTGATTTACGGCTTCAGACAACGTCGGACACGGATTAAGGAGTGAAAATAAAAGAAATGAAAAAAAGCGGGAGGAGGGCGGTGAAGAAGATGTAGCGGGAGGTGATCAGCTGTTGCGCTTTTTCAAAGCAGAGCTCCTCCTATTCTCGTCTCTCTTTCCATCATCGCAGAATACGATAATCTTAACACTGTTGCACTCGCATCCCCGCCGCCAACCCAAAAAACCCCGGCCTACACTCAATTTCGACGCTCTCTACGTCTCGCTTTACGTCAACGTCAAACGAGCGTTGGTAAAAGATAAGTGGAATCGGAGAAGGAGGAAGAAAAAGAAAAAAAAAAAATTAGGAGCGCATAACACGGTCATCTTTTTGAGTAGGAGTCGCATCGAGTTCGAAGAAGTAAGTGAATGTGTTCGCGCTCGCGCACACGTCAAGATGTGAGAAAAATAAATTGGAGGGAAAAAAATAAATAAAAAATTTTTTTTTGTTCTGTTTGTGGCTTCGGTTTAAAATATTAATGAAGCGAGCGAGTGTGTAAATATGATGTAGAAGATGAAAGAGATGGTTTAAAAGGTGGCGGGGTGCACGCGAATGAACCCACCATGTGTCTGAATGAAGATGTTAATGAAGTCAAGTCACGAGGTAAACAACGGTTCGCACGTGCAGCCAATTATCAGAACGTTATCTTTGTTGTCGGATTGAATGGTCACACTAATGTTAATAATGTCGGCTTAAATTGTAGTTCCCTTAGAATGACTGGCACCGGAAGCAACGCGAGCGGCAGTGGTGGTGGTGGCGGAGGAGGAGGAGCAGGAGCTGGAGGAGGATTGTGGACGGCGGTTAACTTCGGTCAACACTCTGCTCACCACGTCGCCGTTCACAATGCGGCTAATAATGTCCAACATCAGACAATCGGGCATCATCAACATACACAAAGTAATAATAATACTAGCGCGTATCATGTGACTTTACTGAACGTGTCATCGTCCGTTTCTCGTCAACAATTTACCAACGGAAACACTCCTAGCAATCAGGCTTTTAGTAATGGGTCGGCCGGAGATCCAAACTGCGGATGCGGGACGTTCGGACTATCGCAGTCGGATATCGGAGAACGAATTCTAGAGAAAATTCTCGCCGTACTCGTAAGTCAACAATCTTTTGATTTATTTATTTTTCTTATTTATTATTTCGTAACTGAGATTGGGGTATATCGCGGATAAATTGCGTTTGGGCTACTCGTGGGGAATTTGTTCCGAATGAGATGATGGGAGGAAATGCAATTGTTCCACTCGTTCGTTACGGATATTTGTTCGTTAAAGTCGAAAATGATATAATTTATTTCCCAATTCGCTCGAAAAAGGGTGCCGCGAGACTTTTTTTTATCAGTCTTCATTTCGAGCTGGGTGATAGCTATAATGACGTCAGTTGAAATTTTAATGACAATTTAAAAGCGTTGCGGCAAAACGGAAAGCGAGCGTCGAATTGGAGAAAAAAGATTCGTGGAAAAATAAGGTTTACTTTATGTTTTCCAGGGGGTTGCGGTTAGTTGTTTGTTTAGAATTGTAGGGAGAAAATCAAACAAAAAATCTTTTTTTGATATTTTATTTGTTTTAAAATGGAGGGGAAAAAAATCATATAAAAGACTCGCGTGAGATGTTAGGCAAAATGTATTTGATTATGGAAATTAATACTGCATTAAAACGTTTTATTTGAGCGATATTAGAAACGTTTTTATGCTGTTTGATCGTCAAATGTGTTTTGGCATTTTTTTTTTTTTGTTTGTACGTATGCTAGAATATTATAATCATATACTAATCATTTATTCACGTTTCCTTATATAATGCACTGTACATACCGGCATATATATATTTTTTAATGCGATTCTATTTCCGAGCCCTGGGCGTTCAAAAACGTATTATGTTTGCATAAAGAAGAACAAGTTGTTGGCAAACTTTAGCTTTGTTGATGTTATATCGCCGACGGTTTTTCAAGCTTTGGCGTACAGAGAAAAATAAAAAAAAGGAGATTATTGTTGGTGAGATTGTTAGGTATAGTGAAAGACGAATGGATTACAACCATGGACTTTTCACTTTTTAAGTCGAGACCAAGTTTGGCCTAACAGAATAAACCTATTTATAAAAGCTTAAAATTGGATATTCGTAAGAAATTTTCAAGAAAAATATTTTAAAAAAATATTTAAATGGTTTTTGTAAGTATGCATGAAATTTAATCTTATTTGAACTTTTTTTTTCTGGACTTGTATATAAAACTAGATTCGTGTTAATCGCGTTACTAACGCTTGTTTGATCTTTTTAGAATGGTCAGGAATTGACAATAATTTCTTTGGATTATATGTCACTTAGTGAGGTTGAAAACTGCGGATTATATTTACTTGAAAGTTGATACCGTAGAATATAGTTGGAGAAAACGAGGATAACGATATAAAAGGAGCCGAAAGATATTGCCTTTCGAATAACATTTTGCGAAAAGCAATAATATTTGCGGAGAAATTTTATTGTTACGCATTTAAAATCACAAATATTGGTTTTTTTTTTCTTCTTCTTGTTACGAATAATATTTATCAGTACACGTAATTTGATATAAAAGACTTGGAAAAACTTATTTCCTAACAATGAAAAATAATTGATTCTTAAAAGCCCAAAGCGTTACGATTTCATTTATTTATTTTTATAAGCTGAGCAAAAAAATATATTTAGTTTTTATTCGTCTACATTTGCTTAACGGAAATTGATAAAGCGATCGAAAAGTACTTGACACTTTTATCGAATCAATTGGCGAAACATTTTGATGACGTTGCTAAGGTTTCAATCTCTTTTTCTTTCGGTCATTTCATTTAATTTCAGCTAATAATATAACTAAACAATATTGTTCTCAGCTTCGTTTTTTTTTTTTATTTTCTGCGTTAAATTGGATTTTGGCACTGTAGTTTACTGAAGAAAGTCAATGGAAAATGTATGTCGCGCTTACGCATTCAAATGGAACTACATATCTATTTAGTATGGCATGGCAGATTATGGAAGTGTGTTATGGAAATTTTATACAGTTGCTGAGAGCTGTTAAAAATTAATGAGTCGTGTAAAATGTAACGCATAATGTCGAGAACCTACAGTTGCTTCTATATACAGTACATCTACTGTACTAGTTATGCAAAATATACGAATGGAATTACTTCGCGTGTTGCATAATTAAGACGAGTTAGATACGGTGTCAACTCCTGAAGGTGAATTTAAGTTCGGCAGCGGAATTAAGAATAAAATACCGAGGAAAAATAGAAAACGAGAGAGGTGAAATGTGAATCCAGGTCGAACTCGGATCGTGTCAATTTTTATCTCGAAAACATCGCGTTTTTATTTGGGTGGGAAAATGCAACATTTGACGACATAATAATTATAGAGCGTCGTTATCTGGCGTTAACGAGTTGAAAATGCTGGGGAATTGCGTAAATGGGATGAAGATTAATCTTTAAGCACTCGAGAGTAAACTAATCACCGGATTTTTTTTGAGGAGAGAAGAAAGGTTAATTAAGATTACCGATAAAGAAATTAATCTACGTATTTCTCACCGTTGGTAAACATCTTTACGACTTTATTTACATGAATTTTGGTTCGTTAATGTCAAAGTCGCGACAGGAATTTCTAAGTACCGTATGCATAAACATGTGTATATTTTTTTTGGGGGGTTAGAAGATGAAGATTTTTTGGAAGATGAAGTTGTAGTTGATTTTTTTTTTTGCTGTCAAAAATTGAGGATATGTAAGGTTTACGAGTCTAAAAATAGATTCTTTTCGGCTATATTTACGATAGAATCCGACTAGAAAATATTTAATTTATATGTAGGGAAAATATGGGAGAATAGCGTGAAGCACAATACACTAGAAGACTAGTAAACACGATGCACGGCTTGTGAAAAAATGCGGGACTTGTTATTATACGAGGGCTGACTGATAAGTAATGCCTCCACCTTAGTAATTTGCGTTTGGGTAGGACTATTTTCATAATTCAAACGCAGAATTAATCTTTAGAATGTGCTTTTTAATTTCCTGCTTTGAATTTTCAAAAT
>JAQGAY010000078.1:0-56889 GCA_034698085.1 Polydesmus angustus
AAATCACGTCCCTGGATATGCCTTTGTCTTAAATTATTTTGTCCTCCTTTTCATTTTTAAAAAAATGGTCACCTTAGCTATAGCAATTGTTTTTGTTATTTTTACATTAATGGCTATTATGATAGTGAGTGTTTGCAGAGTTGCATATTATAATCATGCGGTATACATGTACTATCATGGTATAATGAACGTTACTTTCAATAATTTTATATTTATTGAATTTTAAACTACAGACTGGATTTTAAATACCGAAAAAACGAATATATTACTTCTGATTTTGTACCGGGGATTATTATGGAGGGTGTTCAATATTATTCTTTTAGTAATAATAAATTGTAATATTAATTACATAGTACAGATCGGTCTACATGTGATTATAATAGCACGGATTTTACTATTTTGAATAAAGGGCTGATTGTTCTTTTTTAAATACCGTACTTATAACCGTACGGTACTGTTACATGATTCTACAGTAGTCCCGTAGCAAGCAACATTTTTAAAACAAGTTGGGTCAACGGAACTTCCGTAGCGGCGTAGACTAATCGTCTGCTGGAATCGATTGTAGGACAGAATAATTTTGACCATGTTGATTTCCTTCAAAAATTATTTGAAATTTATGGGGAATTGATTTTGTTTAATTTATATAGTTACCATTTAAAGATGTTATATATGTAACTATATCTAAATTTAACATTAAAATTTTTTTTATTGCAAACTAAAAAGTACTACATTTTGCTCTAATTTAGCGAAAAAGTGATGCACGTGTCCATTCATCGAATTTGAGGTAAATAAACTTTCTTCACCTAATTTATCCACATGTGCGCAATGGCAATTGAAAACTACCAGTAGTTTTTAAATTAATAGACGTTGTTTTAATTTTTTAAGATATTTGTAATTTGATTTTTACTTTGTATATAATTTATATTATATAAAACTAGTATCTTTATATCAATATTTTATAATTATTGCATCAGTTTTTATTGGAAAAAAAAAAATTACACAAACTGATGAAATTGTATCACTTGTGATTATAAGATTTAAAAATTACATTTATTTTGATATTTTTAGAATACACTCGACAATGCCATGGATCTTCTTGCAATCCAAGGTTTGGATCCTTCAGCTGGCCCCGAGGCTCATGCGAGGGTATGTATTTTCGGGCCCAAATTTTATAAATTACAGTAAATGTATTAAATTCCTTATACATGTACTTGTATACGAATTACTAAAAAAAAACGTTATTATTTGCATTAACGTATTTATTTTGGAGAAATATTTGCATTTTTTGAGAGTTTTATATTTTTTCTTTTAATAATAATGGATATCTTTACTTTGGTTCTGATAATTTTATGGTCATTTGCAGGCTTTAGAATATTTTGAGCTATTAAAAGTTCAAGAAAATGGATGGCGATTATGTGCAAATACTCTGCTTAGCGATGACTTAATGTAAGGCTTTACTTCTTTTCTTTTTTTTGTTACATTTTTATTAATAATTATGAATAATCTGTTGGATCTAGGAATGATTACAGCCAATTTTTTTGTTTTCATGTTTTGGAAAATTTTGTTAAATATCATTATGTAAATTGCGACAGCTCACAACAGCAATTTCTTCGCCATTTTTATAGTTGTTGGATTCAAAAACAAGTGACATTAATTTTGCAAAATTTATGTATTCAATGGTCAATTTTAAAATGATTTTTATTTTAGTGCACATCGAATATACAACTACTATCGTTTTTAAGCAACAAAGTTGCGCACGTACTGTCTTTGATGTTTTTAGTGGACTATCCACATCGCTGGGCAACATTTTTCGACGATGTTACAAGCACGTTATCTCTCGGACCAACTGCTGTTGATATGTACCTTCGATTGTTGAAGGCAATCAATAGTGAAGTGGTCGAGCGTGAAATAACCCATAGTGCACAGGTAGCACAATAGAATTGCAATTTATTCATTTTTTAAATAGAAAATTCATTTTAAGGAAGCACAAAGAAACACCATGATTAAAGACAAAGTGCGGGATCACGTAATAGTTGATTTAGTATCTTCATGGTCTCTCATATTAGTAAGCAACAAAATTTATTTTTTTAATTAAGGAAAAGATTTATTCAGCCTGGTACTATTTAAATTTTAGATGACATATGAAACAGTCCGATTTGATTTGACTAATCAATGTTTGGATATAATTGGAGCTTATATCTCTTGGATAGATATTAATTTAATTGCCAACGATAGGTTTGTTGAACGGTTAATACGCTATATACAAAATCCTTCACTTCGGGAGAAAGCTTGCGAATGTATTTATGAAATAATAAGCAAAAAAATGGATCCAACTGCCAAAACGCGACTTGTTGAATTTTTTTTCAGCAAGTTGCAATCTTCTCATATTTTTGATTTGTAAGTAACTGTCATTAGTACAGTATTATAGAATATTATTTTAATTTTAAATTTTTTGAAAATTTAGACTTTTGGGTGATGATGCGATCGAGTTTGAAATTAATTTAGCCAAACTTATAAATAGGATAGGATCAAATTTAATTTCAAGTTGCCTGAGGTAGAAATTTAATATTTTTATTAAGTTTTTTTTTTCATTAAAAAATATTTAATGTATTTTAAGGTTAATTAAGTCAGGCGATAATCAAGGCGCTTTACATGCCATTCAGGCTATTGAAGAAAAAATTCCTTTACTGCTGAAATATTTGGCTCACGAAGATGACGAGGTTTCTGGAAATGTAATCGAATTATCAAAGGAATATGTACAGCTTTGTAAACAGTGCACCTTTACTGTAAAAAATGGAAATATACAAGTTTGTAAACCTGAAATACAGTAGTTATAATCTTAATAATATTATTAGCATTTTTAAAGTTTTTTTTTTCTTTTCTTCATTTAGAAAATATTATTTATTCTTATTAAGAAGTACAAATATGACGAAACTTATAAATTTAACCAAGAGGTATCAAATTATAATTACAGTGTATTGTAATATTGATAAAATTTTAATACTATATTTTGTTTGATATAATCGTTTTAAGGGTGAAGATGAAGCCCTATTTATTTATTTTAGAAAAAATTTAAAAGTTCTTTTTGATAATATTGCTGCCCTGGTTAGTGTATTTAAACTTGCTACATCTTGATTAATTCTTAAAAATGTCATTTTTAAATTAATATCAGGATCGAGAACTGGTTGTTAACACTGTCAGAGATCTATTCATTAGCACAATTCAATCATGGCGACAGGCGAATGTTATAGATGTTGAATTGGCAATTACTTTTTTGTATTTGCTAGGAGAAGCTATACCTGTAATTAATAACAGTTAATAGTTTAATGTGTTATACAATAATTACGTTTATTTTAGGTTTCGCAGGGTAATCATTTTGTACCGCTTGGAGGAGAAGTCAAGGCAACAGTAATTCAGGAAATGATGCGCTTGGTAAAATCTTACTGTTTAATTTTTCACGATTTTATAACAAGATTTTTTGTTGTTGCACAGCTCGTTAGCAGTGATGTTAGTAGCCATCCTCATCCAATTGTGTCTTTTACTTATTTCGAAACAGTAGCACGATACGAAAAATTTTTTATTTTTGAGCCAAATTATTTTCCAGCGGTTTTGGTAAGACAAATTTTATTGTTTGTTGCAGTACCGGTATTTATGTTTTAAAAAAATATTTTTGGTGTAGTCTACATTTTTAGACTGCAGAGGCTTGAAACATGGCGATAAAAAAGTTAGAAGCAGAAGTGCTTATTTATTTTCACGAATGGCGAAATCTTTAAGGTAGTATTTATGCGTGATCTTCTATCTGTCGGATTTTATTTACAACTATTTATTTATATAAAAAGGCAAAATATGCAACCTTTTACTGAAGTAATCTTGAAGGCATTTGAAGATTTGTTGATTTTGACTTATTCGGGGGACGATTTCTCAGGTGTATTTTTGGTACCAGACGATCAATTGTATCTTTATGAAACTGCTGCTATTTTAATTGTTTCGGGTTCTTTAGATTTAGAGGTAATTTGTAACTTTAGTGATAGTTGAACCAAAATTTTTATTTATTTTTTTTAGAAAAAAAGAAAATTGATTAAAGATATGCTCGTGCCGGTTATTAGTAAGTTTAGCATTATTTTAAATCGTTTAACAATGGAAACTGATGAGGAAAAGCAAGCTATCTTAGCTGAGTGCTTAATTCATGCAATGGCAGTAACAAGGTATTGCATATTAATTAGTTTATATTTTTTTAATTTCAATTAATTACGGTATTAATTTTTAAAATTAGCCGAACAAGCAAAGCTTTCTCTAATCAGCAAACAATGAAGGCTAACGGTTGCGTGCAAACATACGTTGAAGTTCTTCATGTGTTTTTGAGTGCCTTGCAAGTAGGAATAAATTTAATCTTCTGAGAAATTTATTAAAGTAATAATTAATTTTTGAATTAGCAACCTCACCAGTTACCGGTTTTACAATCGGGATTCAGACAATTTCTTCATCGAATGGTGGTGTGTTTAGAAGAGGAAATTTTAGCATATTTTCCGATGGCAGCAGAGTCGCTTTTGAAAAATTCTGATTTTCGCAGCATTCAAGAATTTATTCCGCTTGTCAATCAAGTGATCACAAAATTCAAAGTAATTAGGATATTTTGGCTAGCTAACATTTACTCATACTTTTAATATTAATCATAATTACTTAAGTTTTAACTACTATCTGACTATACTGTTAGATGAGACTATGCCTGTTTGGTTGCAGAAAGCACTCATTATTTAATAATCTACACATATTTTTGATAACTTTCGTTGTAAAATTAGTAAGAAATATAACGATTTGGTGACCCAAAGATGTAGCTTTCTTGGGTTTTTCAGAAAGAAGTTGTTCCATTTCTTCAGCAAGTTTTTAAACCTCTGGTTACAGCCATAATTTGCGCTTTAGAAGCTCCTATGGATGAAGGCGACCAGCAAGCGGCACGTGATAAACAAATCCTACAACGCCATTACTTTTTATTTATTGCCACAATTGTAACAAATGGTGTAACGGATGTTTTGTCTTTACAAGGTCTGATGAAACCCTTTTCTTAAGTTGATTTGCTCGAATTAATATTAAATTTCAATAGATTCACAAGACGTTCAACAAGTACTTCAATCCGTAATTCGGGGAGCGGTCGAAATTCCAGATCCTTCGGTAAGCAACATTGTTTTATTTTTTATAATAAATTTTAAAGCTAATTCTATTTATACTGTAGGCGCAGAAGACTTGTTTCATAATTCTGAAAAAGCTTGTTGAATTGTGGGGTTAGTTAAAAATTTTTATCTAAATTATAATTTGGGGAATAATATACATGCACACTGTTATCTTATTTGTTAGGAGGCGCTAATGGTTTGGATGGATTTGACGATTTTATTATCAATTATATTTTACCTGCATGCTTCGATGCACCGTTAATGAAATCATTTGATTTGAATGATGCTCAAACGATTTTGGTAAGGGCTTATTTAATTTGAGTTATAATCTGTAATTTAATCTTCTTCTAATTCAGGTTTTAAATGAAATTTCATCGTGCTTGAAAACCATGTATAATCTAAAGGTTCGTTGAATATTGAAATAAACATTTCTATAATTTACAGTATTTATTTCTATTTAGGGAGATAAAATTCTTCAATGCTTGCAAGAAAGGGGATTAAATAACCTAAATATTCAAACTCAAATTAAAGAAGAATATTTCCAAGCTTTGCGGTCAGATTTAAAAATATTTAAAAATTATCAAAAGGTTTGTAAATACTGTAGTAATATTAATTTAGTAACCTTAATTGTTAATTTTTTTTAGACATTTTATCGAAGATTGAAATCGTGACGAAAATTGATTTTTTAAGGAATTATGTATATTGCAACTGCGTTGACTATATTAGTGATGATACTTATTTTTCCGATTATACCTTTTGTTAAGATTGATCTAGATGATCGATATTTTTATTAATTTTACCATTTACGATGTTGACTTCGTTTTTTTAGAACAAATCAACGATGCAAATTGACTGAAGAATTATTTAGAAATTAATATTTTGTGAAGTAAACAAGATAAATGGAAAAAATATTACATTTATATAATTTATTAACGAATTTATCTTTAATGATGATGTATTTAATGAAATTTAATGGTGATATAATATTTACTATGAAATCTCTACACTTAATGCGATAAAATATACTGTGGCAATTGAATGCGAGCTGTACTAAATCTCGCAATTATATAGATAGAACTGTTAAACGTTATTTGCCATTACATTTAATAAAAAAAAATGACAATTTCAGAAAGAATCTATAAATATAACTTTGTTTAATAAAGTTGTTTGGAACGTCATTACTGATACTGAGGAGGTTGAAATCCGGGAGAATCTTTTGGCGGTAATTGCGATGGATCTGCCATTTGCATATTATCTAGTTAAAAGATAACAATTAGTTTGATATTTTTAAAGCATTATTTTCAAACGAATTTACTAGGATTGAATTGATCGGCTGAAAATCGCGTTATCATAATTCCAACTCCTTCGATCAAGGCCAAAAAAACTCCACCTAAAATACGTTAATTGTTATATTAAATTGAATTTTATAATTATTAATTTTTACCGATAACTGCAGATGCAGCCATTGCACCGGCACCATCTTTGAAAAATAGATCAATTATTGTTGAAACACAAGCATAAATTTAAATTCTTTTAATGTTTACTTCTGACGGCTAAAATTGCTCCTGTTAGAGCTCCACTTGTTATAGAGTTCCAAGGATCTTCTTTCTTTCTTAAATGAACCATAGTGCAATCTATAGTTGAAAATAGACCTCCCCAAACAGCAAAATTTCCTGAACACAAAATGTTATAATTAAATTCGTTTTAATTGATATTTTAAATGACCTCCAATAATAGGTGCTCTTTCTTTAACAGCTATTAAACTTCCTATTAGACGTCGGTTAAAACCCTGTCATTGAAATAAATTTAAAAAACTACTGTACAGTACATGTATTCAACTTAAACAAAAATATATTTTATTACTGAGGGAGCATTTCGAAATCCTTTTATACTTTGAAAAACCGCTCCACCTATGGAACCCATTGCAAATGCTCCACCACAGTCATCTACAATTCGCCAAGGGCTAAAAAATAAAGTTTTGATATTAAAATAATTATTATATAATATTACACTTTTTATAAAAGCTGCGCTTTAACCCATTTCATTATTTTTGATTAGATTGCATCATTAATTTTGATAAATTTTATTTTATTGGCTACATAAAATACAGCAGCGCCTTTAAATAAAAATGAAAGTATTATTTTCTATCAAACAATTAATATTTGTAACGATAAAAGTTGAATGATCTTATTATAAAAAATAAATGATGAAAAGTTCCATTACCATGGTTCACGTGCATACTCCTCCATTTTTAAAATTTAATTTGAAATGGCAATGAAAGTAATGTGACCAGATTAATGAAAGTAAATAATATTAATTAATATTAAATTTTTAATTACATTTTATAGTGATTTAATATATTTTTTTATAAACTAATGTTTTTATTTTACAGCAATTTTAAATTTTAAATAATTATATGCGACATAAAATTGACACGAAGTTGCTCGGCCGACAGCGTTTTTGCGAGCCGGCACTATACTGCGGCTGCGCAGTGAAGTTCCGGATCTCCATCTTGGGTTTGGTGTGCGTTCGCGTGGGGAGTTGTATAGTTATTCTTTAAATTAAAATTATAACAATCATTACAAAAAATGAAGTTTCGTGGAAATGTAAGTATTTAATGTTTGAAAATTTACGTCAACGCGCTGTAATATAGTTAAATATAAGATTTTGTTTGCAATAAGTTATTGATGAAATATTGTTGGTAACGGTATTGTTAATTTTAAGCATTCCGTAAACCAGATCATTTTTTAAATTTATAATGTCTTAAGATTTACAAAATAATGCGCTTTGTTACGGCTTAAATTATATGTTATAAGTTTGTAAAATTATGTAATTTTCGTTATTTTAAGTTAATATTATTAAAAATTTGTTGACCACGTGGCTTTCGTGTAGGCCCCGTAGAATACAGGGTGCTTAAAAATGTTTGCTTGTACAGTACATAGATCGTGCTTGTACGTAATAATTTTTTTACATTTTAATATCGTATTTTTTTTTAATTATGTAGCTATTGGAGTTCAACATTGTTGGAAGACGACTTCCTTCTGAAAAGGAGAAGAACCCTCCTTTGTACCGTATGCGTATCTTCGCTCCTGACAAGATTGTAGCGAAGTCTCGATTTTGGTATTTTACTAAAATGCTTAAAAAGCTGAA
This sequence comes from Polydesmus angustus, assembly GCA_034698085.1. Taxonomy (NCBI): domain Eukaryota; kingdom Metazoa; phylum Arthropoda; class Diplopoda; order Polydesmida; family Polydesmidae; genus Polydesmus; species Polydesmus angustus. The sequence goes on from JAQGAY010000078.1 coordinate 8,319, forward strand.
AAAAAGTCACGGAGAAATTGTTTGCTGTCAACGAGTATGATTGTACACACTTAATCAACCAAACTTTATTTCAAAATATTTTATGTTTCCGTAATAGGTGTACGAGAAGAAGCCTTTGAAGATTAAGAACTTTGGTATTTGGTTGCGTTATGATTCTCGAAGTGGAACACATAACATGTACCGTGAATATCGGGATTTAACTTCTGCTGGTGGAGTTACTCAATGCTGTACGTAACACGTGTACATAACACATTAAAAGATGATTTTTTAAATCTAATATTTTAAACTTAGACCGTGATATGGGCGCTCGCCATCGAGCTAGGGCGCATTCGATTCAGATAATGAAAGTCGAAGAGATCGCTGCTGCTAAATGTAGACGACCACACATTAAACAATTCCACGTAAGTTATTTTCTAAAAGTTGGGCACAAACTGATTTCACTATTCGTTTTAATCGATTGCGGAATATCAAATGTGCCAACAATAATTTTACTCTTCTTGTCGCCGATAACAGAAATTTTACTTCTTTTTATCGTGAACTATAAGAAAGAGAACAATTATCTAACTTAAAATTCATTAAAAAATAAACTATTCTTTATAAAAATTTGTATATTTTTAGGATAGCAAAATCAAATTCCCTCTGCCTTGTCGTGTGGTCAGACGTTTGCACAAGCCCCGATTCACAACTACTCGACCAACCACCAAATTTTAAATTGGCATTGTATACGTGTCACTTTAAGTAAAATAAAGAATTTCGAGAAAAAAAAACTGGTGTAAATTAAATGATTTAATTTAAACAAACTAAAAAATATCGACTTCTATTTTTTAAGAATTTCTTGTTTTTCATAAGTTCCTTTCCAGTGGATGAGCGAAGCAGTATCCTTTGCTTTTAAAAATATTGTCTGCAATTTCTCTTCTATATATATCTTGATTAAATTCTTTACCTGTAATTATTTTAAAAATGAAAATACAGTACTGTACATGTATTTGAAATGAAATTTGCAACGAGGCATGTCAAACCTTGTAAAATGATTTTCATGTTATTCTCAATTCTTTCCATAGCATCAGTACAAAATAGCTTAGTTATGAGAACCTGAAAATAGAAGTACATGTATCAAGCACTTGTTTTAGAAACGGTAATACAGTACTTTACTTCTTGTTTAGCGTTTTTTAAGCCAATGCAATAAGATCGGGAGGCTCTACCGACGCACGCAGTCATAGCGTAGATGTCTATGACTATATCTGCTATGCGTTTTAATGTCAGTTGGTTATCTACAATTCCCTAAAAAAGTTTCTTTTATAATTCAATTTTACTCCCGTATTCAAAGATATAATTTTGTTTACTTTGCCATATTGTTGTAAAGATAGTTCGACTGCAAACTCCAAGCGCTTAGTTGCAAATTCCAAGTTTTCTGCTTGTTCCTTAAGTTTTTAATTAATTTCTAAGAATTAAATCTTTTATGAAAGAGATTTATTAAATTTACCTCAAGCCAAGGATGAACCATTCCTGGTAAATCCATTTCATATTTAACCTTTTTTCTAAGTTGATTCCGCCGTAGCCAAACTCTTTTCATTATTAAATTTGGAAATAATAGTGGATTTCTTAATTTTCTGATAAAGCATTTTTTATTACAATATTTTAAATTAATCAATTTAATTAACTTTACCTGACAACTTCGGCCAATTCTTTTCCTGCAAATTGGCAACCGGTCAGAGCAATAAACAGCCTTAATATTTCATTCGTTCCCTAACAAAAAAATTAGCAATGAGTTTAAAAATTTACATTATTTTATAAAAAAACTCAGTTGTTTACCTCAAATATAGATAAAATTTTGCAATCTCGCAAAGTTCGTTCAAATGGGAGACCTTTCATGTACCCTTGGCCTCCCATTATTTGTATAAGCTCAGTCGTACAAGTCCAAGCTGCTTCGGAACTAAACACTTTTACAATTGCCGCTTCCAAAGAACAATCTGGAACATTTTGGGAGTCTATTAGGCCGGCAGTTAAGTAGGCCATACTCTCCATCGCATAAACCATCGCCGATATATTCACAAATTTATCCTGTAATAAACACTATTTGAAACTTCGTTTTCTTTTTATATCGCGGTTGTTACCTGAATTAATTCAAAATCTTTGAGCGGTTTTTTGAATTGTTCTCGATTAATGGCATGATCAGCCGCTAATTCTAAAAAAACGGAAAATATGTACATTGAAATATTTATATTTTCATTTGAATTATTACTAAGCAAATGTCTAATTTCTCCAGATACTGACGATCCAACACTAAATCTCCCACTATTTAAAATATTCATTGCCACCTAAATTATAAAAAAAATTCATTTGATGCTTAGTATTAAAATAAGAATCTACTTTGAATCCAGAGCCAACTTCGCCCAATACATTTTCAATCGGGACTGGCGTATCTTCAAAATGAACTTCACAAGCTAGACAAAAATTAATAATAAATTTTATAAAGTCTACTACAGTAATTAATACAGATTTAAAAAATATTTACTATTAGATCCTCTAATTCCAAGTTTATCTTCTGGCGGTCCGTTAGTAATACCGCCAAACTCTCGTTCGACTATGAACGCCGTCAATTTTTCCTATGTACAAAATATTTAACTTAAAAATTTGTAAATTTTATCTCCATTTTATCGTACACTTTCGCCAACTTGAACTTTTGCAAAAACAGTAAATATGTCAGCTATCCCTCCGTTAGTTATCCATATTTTAGTACCATTTAATAAATATTTTGTTTTATCTTCACTCAATATCGCCTTGCTTTGCACAGAAGCAGCGTCAGAGCCGCTAAAATATTTCAGGGTTGCTTTAAATACATGTACTTCAAGTGAAAATTAAAAAAGACATTTATTAACCTGGAGGGTTCCGTTAAACAAAATGCAGCAATGTTTTCTCCAGCGGCAAGTTTTGGTAAATATTTTTCCTTTTGTGCCGGATTTCCTTCTAAAATTATACCCTGAAAGCATAATTCACAGATTAATAATGCTAATGACGCAAATTTTAAGCAATGCACCACTGTAATTTAAATACTTTTAATCCAATTGACTGATGACCACCTAACATTACTGCTATGCTGCCATTTAAAGCCAATACTTCAGTCAAACGAGCATATTCAGTTGCACATAAACCTAAACCTCCGTATTCATAAGGTATTTGCAAACCAAACAATCCTAAAGTTTTCATTTGATCAATTATGTCTTGAGGAATAGCAGAGTCCTTTTCAATTTGATTGGAATCAACTGTAACGCAAATTTTAAATTTAGTTTTTATTCAAATATTTAAAAAAAAAACATTTCTAGGGCTAAGAGGTAACCTTTTTCAAGAAAAAACTTCTCCACAGGTACAACCATGTCTTGAAGAGTAGCTAATTCTTTTTTGTCTAATATTTCGGGATAAGTTAAAACTTCCTAGAAAGTGTTTGCATTAATAGTTATTTAATTATAATTGCTGAACGAACAGGCTATGAATATTAAAAAAATACCCTGTCAAATTTTCCCAAAAATAAATTTTTAACAAATGGCAATCGCTGCCGTTTTGGAGGTTTTCTCATCAACATTAGCTCCTCTGGATTTTTTGGCCAAGGATGCGACACACCGGGAAGAGATGAATAATGAATTCGTCCGTGACATAGCTCACAGTTTACTTTCATGGGTTCTGACAGCCTCGACGGCAAGTTTTTAGCTAAACAGCGCAGCATCTTGACAGCAAACTTTTAATACTGAAATATAAAATATTATAACTGATTTCTGTACGAATGCATGGTACCGGCACATACAATAAAATAATGAAAAAATACTTACTGTAATAGTTTCTATCTGCTTTATTCGCCAAATTTCAAATACAAGTTTTTGCAAAAGTTATTTTCCTCAGAAAAAATTCGCTGCTCAAAAATCTTCAAATGATATAAATTTACAAACCAAAAACATGGGCAAAACTGAATTTCAAACAGCTGAAGAGTACCTAAACCGGAAAAGGATCTTATTTTTGATCCGGTTCATTTTGAGCCATTTTTTAAAAGCAATATTTAAAAGTTAATCGCAGAGTCAATCTTTAATTTTGAATTTGCAAATTATTTGGAAAAAAATATGTAATATAAACAAGTTTTAAATAGAAGAACAATAAATAAATAGTAATAAAATAAAAAAAAATTTGACAAATGACCCGAAAAGACGGTCAAAAGAACGGATCGTTACGATCAAATTATACGAAATTAAATCTTAGAATAAAAATTGTAATTTTTATTAAAATTATCAAATTAGAAAGCAAATAAAAATATAACAATAATTGAAATTCTAATTGCAAAATTAACCAAATCAAATTTAAATCAAAAAAATATTATTTACAGTTCGCGCATGAGCACACCGTTACCGCAGCCATTCCCATACGAGAGTCCCTTTGATGACGATGACGTAAGCAGCCTGCATTATAGAAAATGGCTGCACGCATGGAAGCTCCCATGTTAAAAGGAATGGACTCCAAAAATATTTTACTGACAACAAAATGGAAAAAAATTCAGACAAGTGAGAAGGCTTCCACACCTCGCCCACGACACGGACATAGATGTGTGGCAATCAAAGATTTAATGATCGTGTTTGGTGGTGGAAATGAAGGAATAGTTGACGAGCTGCACGTTTATAACACAGGTGAATAAGTCGTTGTTTGTTTATGCATGTCTCACAGAGCGGCCAAGATGGCAGCCATAATGATGTTTTTCGTCCAAGCATCTTCACACCCAGTGGCGTACTCTGTCGTTAAAATGAAATGCCGCTTTATCCAAATTTTGACCTTTTTATTATTAATGCACGTTTTATAATTATGTTTTCATTGCATTAGATTAGCAGTATCAAGAATCGTTAGCAAGTTTAATAAGAGGTTCTGTCATTTTTTATTATACTGTAATTTCAAAAAGAAAAAAACGCCGTTTTTGTTGTTGAAAAAGGAAAAGATGGCGGCGCCCAATGCGATGTCTTTTGAGGTTGAACTTTTCTAATTCAAAATTACTAAATTGAAATACTGTATTGCAGTTTTTTCGTTTTTACAAATCACAATTGCAAATCCATTTAAAAAAAAATTATTTGAATCAATTGATTTTTTGTAAAAAATTTTAAATTCTTCGATAGTTTAAAAATAAATGTACCGTACTGTAGTATTTTTGGGAAACAAATAATTTGGTAGTATTATTATAACGAGCTTAATACTGTATTGAGTTATTATTTTACAATCAGAGTAAAAACCAGATATTTAGACTTATTTATAAATATATTATGATACCGGTAATTTTGTTTTGAAATTACGGTAGGCTACTACACCAACAATGTAGATCAGAATAATTAAAAATTGTCTCTTATTTTAGCCATAAACGTAGGTTAGGTGCAATAAATTTTTAAGAAAAAATTTATGCATAAATTTTAAAACATTTTTATTATATTTTTAGAAGAAAAAATAATTTTTTTTTAATTAATGAAAAGGATAATCAATGTAAATGTAATATCGATATTTTTGTCAACAATCGATTTTAATTTTCAAGGGGGGTGGGGGGAGGCAACACGTGTACACTTTTTTGTATCACGTTCACTTCTTCTTTGGGAACGAGACCGGTGCTCATCTTCTCAGTTGCTCCTATAAATTTTGCAATTTATTTATTTTATTGGTAAATTTTAAATTTTTATAATTTATTTAGTTAAGCGTTTTTTTCCTCGCACTTTTATCATTAGTGGTTAGTAGCGAATATATATTTATATTATTAAAACTTGGAAGTTTAATCTATTTTAACAAATCTTGACCGCATGGTCAAGGGTTAAACCTAACAAGGCCTAACTATTGTCTTTTGTATAATTTTTTTTTTATAATTTAAATAGCAACAAACTTGTGGTTTATTCCTCCGGTGAAAGGCGATATACCACCAGGTTGCGCCGCTTATGGCTTCGTGGTCGATGGCACTCGCATTTTGGTTTTTGGTGGTATGGTGGAATATGGCAAATACTCAAACGAATTGTACGAATTGCAAGCCAGTCGTTGGGAATGGAAAAGACTTAAACCCAAGTCTCCGAAATCGGGAAGCTCACCCTGTCCGAGATTGGGTCACAGTTTCACGCTTATTGGACACAAAGCGTTTCTATTCGGCGGTTTGGCCAACGATAGCGAAGACCCGAAAAATAATATTCCTAGGTATACAAAATTGTTAATTTATTTTTATTTAAAATTCAAACGATTGCGTCTTTTTTGTTAGATACTTGAACGATATTTATACTTTGGAGATGAAGCCGAACTCTAATCAAATGAGTTGGGATAACCCTCAGTATTATGGACAACCACCTCCACCGCGTGAGTCTCACACTGGAGTAGCTTATTACGATAAGGAAGGAAAGAAACCGAGATTGGTAATATACGGCGGAATGAGTGGCTGTCGATTGGGAGATTTGTGGCAGCTGGATGTAGGTAAGTTGGTGAGTGTTATTAATTATTATTTTGATTTTCTAATTAGAAGTATTTTTATAGATTCCATGACTTGGAATAAGCCAGTGGTTCATGGGACACCCCCTTTACCTAGGAGCTTGCATTCAGCAACTTTAATAGGCAACAGGTAAGGCTATTTTACAGATTAGTTACTTGTTGAGTTTAAAATAATATTGCTTTTTATAATTAGGATGTTTATATTTGGTGGATGGGTTCCACTTGTTATGGACGACGTTAAGGTTGCTACGCATGAAAAAGAATGGAAGTGTACGAACTCTTTGGCTTGTTTAAATTTAGGTAAGATTTGTAATGTTTGATTTTATTTTTACTCATTTTATAAATGAGTTTTCTGTTTGCATTAAACGTGCTTGAATGATGCACAAACTTTTAATTATTGAGTGTTCAGTGATTTTCGGATATGGGTCTGATTTTTTTAATATATTTAATTTTTTAGTGGTTTCATATGGCGGGATATTAATTATATAAATATATTATTTAGAAACAATGGAATGGCAGAACTTGGCAACTGAGGGATCTGAAGACGCAGTCCCGCGGGCTCGAGCTGGACATTGCGCTGTTGCTATACATACTCGTCTTTACATTTGGAGTGGAAGAGATGGTTACAGGAAAGCTTGGAATAATCAAGTTTGCTGTAAAGATTTATGGTATTTAGAATCTGAGAAACCAGTGGCACCAACTCGAGTTCAGCTTGTTCGGGCTAGCACAAATACATTAGAAGTGTGTTGGGGCGTAGTTCCAGCAAGTAAGTTCAATTTGGTTGGTTACAAAATAGTCAAAAAAAGATTGACATTTATTTTTGTTTTAGCTGATGCGTACATACTGCAATTGCAAAAATATGACATGCCGTCAACAACTCCTGTATCTGGAGCTGTTCCTAATCCTACGCAGTCTCCAGTTACATCAACTGCGGCCGGTGCTACGACTCCTGCAAGTGGAGCGGTAGCGGTTACACCTCAAGGAACTAAAATTCAAGTGCAACAAAGTCTTATTAATAAACCTCTGGGTATTATTCTGTTGTAGTCTGACATGAACATTTAAATTTTAAGTAACTAATATTTATAATTTATAGGACAAGCTCAAATTCGTTTGCCAGTTCGCGCAGGAATTCCAGCCGTTTCTTCACCATCTACCCCTGGTATTAGATGTAAATAATTGATTATAAATAAATAATAAATTCGTTATAAAGCAATTTAAAGCGTTTATTATTATTTTTGCGATGTGGTAATTTGCTTGTCTTTTTCATAGCAACGGTAAATGTGGTTAGGACGAAAGGAGGTATAACACTAGGTGGTCAACAAATAAAAACATTTACCATTGCTGCACCTGGACAAGCTGCAAAACCAGGAATATCTGTAAGTTGTATAGCCAACGGTGAAATGAATAAATTGTTAAATTTTGGTTCAAATAATTTAGGTTGCTGGCACGACAGTTTCAGGAATTGCCGCTCTTGCTGAAGCAGCAGTGGCTACCCAAAAAATTACATCGCCAACTGGAATTAAAGTTGTTGGATCACCTGTCCTTTCACCGCAAGGAATAAAAGTTACCCCAGTTAGCGCTACTGGTAGTCCTGGGACGCAAACTATTCGCGTAGCAGCGCCTGCGACTATTTTAAAATCAGCAGCTGGATTGGCAGGACTTGGAAAGCAACAAATAATAACCTTACAAAAGGGTCCCCGAACAGCAGGTCAACCTCAGATAGTGACTTTGGTTAAAACACCTCAAGGAATGACAGTGGCTACAGTACGTGCATTTTGTGTTTTTTATGGATTACATTTCGTGATTATGCGTTTTTTTTATTAGGGAAAGGGGTTACCTCCTGGTGCTACTATTGTAAAGCTTGTTACTACTCAAGCTGGTTTAGGAAAGACAGGAACTGCCATTTTAACAACACAGGCTGGACTTGGGCTTCAGGTATTATGTTTTAATTTAAAATTTGACTCGTATCTAATATCTTGTCAATTTAAGGGCGTTGCTGGACAACCTAAAGTTTTGAATACTTTACTTAAATCAATTCCGACTTCACTTGTTACTGTTGGTAAACAAGGTGCTACAGTATCCACAGCAACTTCTAATCTTCCAAAACAAGTAATTTTGAGTACCAGTCGTTAAATGTACGAGATATAGATACTATTATTTTAAATAGACGTTTGTCATTGCCGCTCCAAAAGGTGGTCAGGCTACTGGAATTCCCGCCAAGTTATTATCAGCTCTTCCAAAGTTGGGCTCTACTCCTACGACTCAAATTATCGTAGTTTCAAGCGCGGGGCAAGCAAAAACTATCACTACAGCGGCTGCTTCAGAGGCTGGAAAAGGTTAGAATTCAAAGCCGTATAGCTAATGCATTTAGAAAAAAATGTAAAGGATATGTTATTTTAGCCAAGACTGGTACGACAGCTGTAAATGTTGTTCCAATACCTTTTGGAAGCACTCTTAATACTGTGAACACGCCTGCTGGAGTAAAAATGATTGTAGTATCGTCTGGTGGTTCTGGAAATCAAACATTTCACATTATTACGACTACTGCTACAACCGGTGCACACACTGCTACAACAACCTCGCCAATTACTATTACTATGCCTGTGTCTGCTTTAAGTGGTGGCAAGCCCACCACTTTAAGTTTGCCTGTTAAACAACTAGGTGGCACGCAAGTTTTGACCATTCCGGCAAAAAATGTTATGGGGACGACACAAACAGTGACTGTAGGGAGTAAGCCAGTGACTGTGACCGTAACTAATAGCCAAGGTCAGCAAAAAACGATGACTATTATGTCTGCACCGCAAACTATTTCTTCAAGTAGCTCTGTTACAACTGCACCTATAGGTATATAATAAACTAAAATTAAGCAAGATAAAATTTTCATTATTTTTTTTGTTTTAGGTTCCGTATCTTTGCTTCCATCTCAAGCAACTGCCACGGCTGCTACCCCAAAAGTTGTAGTTGTTTCTTCGCCACAAACATCAAAAGCAAGTGGAAGTGAATTAGCTGCCACTTCTGATTCAGGAACGGCTGTAACTGCTGAAACATTAGGTACAATTAACTTTGGGATTTTTTTTTGTGAATTTTTTAATTGGCAAGGTATTTTTTATAGAAGTGTTAAAAGCAGCGGGAATAGCGGCTGCAGATTTGAATGTTGTTCAAATGGATCCTTTACAGTTTTCACTGCAAAGTGCTCTCGAAGGAGACCCTCCTTTGGTGGATCCTGGTCAAAGTGGAGAATTGTCATTACTGAATATTGCCGATCCTCTGGCATCTGGGGATGAGAATCTAAATTTGCCTCAAATTCCACTCAACCTGGAAGGCGCTGCTCAACCTGCGGGCGATATGCCGCTTGCTGAAGCTAATCCGGAAGGAGCAGCTGGAATTGTTGAAGGTAATAATCCTGAACTGGCTGAAAATCCGCATAATCCGGGAAACCCACATAATCCTGGTGAAGGTAAAAAAAATAATATGAAGATGCGTGTTTCTTATTAAATAATTTTTTTATAGATGAAAATAATGAGAAAACTTCAAGCACTGAAGAACCCAAAAGTGAAGATATGTTGCAAGATCCTCTGGAAGCGCAACTGGCTCGCATTCATGCTTTAAGTGACGAGGCTGAATCTCAAACGCCTTCACAACTAACAGACGCCATCTTGCAAGGCGCCCTTGGTTAACTATTTGATGATGGAAGCTTGATCAGAATGCTTATGTTTTATTTTCTTAAAATTTTAGAAGACAAGACTTCCGTATCTTTATTATTGAATCATGAATCTGCTGAAAGTAGTGCAAATACTGCTTCTGAAAATGCTGCACTGCCTGCATTAACTGTGCCAGAAAACTTATTAGCAACAGCTATGCTGCAAGCCGCAGTACCAGGTTGGCATACAATTAATAATCCTATTTCAATTCAGTATTTAGAATTATCCTTTGTATTCATACCTAATTTAGGTTCAGAAGAACAAATGGAAAATTTGAAAGACTCTAGCGCAGCAGCAGAATTGGTCGCAGGCTTACCTGCATTCTTGGAAGCTGGAGATACCTCTGGTCAGAATTAAATAAATTTTTTTTCTCAATAAGAAAATTATTATACATGTACTAATCTCTAATACTATTTAGATCCTTTAGCCACTTTAGCGACTGCTGCTATTTCTACTGCTGTAAGTTTCTTTCACTTTTATTTATATAGTTATTTGTTTTAATAATTTGAATTTAATTTAGAGCTCTCTACGGGAAGTAAAACCAATAATAGGAGCAGCCAACGGCGATCAAAAAGCGAGTTTCAACAAGTTTTATAAGATTCTTGAAATTTTATATTAACGCACTTGTTATTTTAGGATATCAAACCGCTTGCGGTTAAATTATCAGTTAAAAAAGAGAATCAATGGTATGATGTTGGAATTATTAAAGGAACATCTTCAATTGTTTCACACTTTCATTTACCATCTGATAACGGAGAACGAAACGATGACGTACGAATATTATTTTTAATCTTGTATGAATTGTTTCCTTATCAATAATTGAATACAGGAGATCGACTTCTTGACGATTGATCACAGCGCACTAAAGAAACTTGAACTTCTTCCTGGTACGGCATATAAATTTCGTGTAGCGGCTATTAATGCTTGCGGGCGTGGACCTTGGAGCGAGGTGTCGGCTTTTAAGACTTGTTTACCTGGTTATCCCGGTGCTCCATCAGCAATCAAAATTAGCAAAGTAATCATTTCTCTCGCAAAACTAGTTGTAGTTTTATTTTTAATATAATATGTGCAGGGAACTGATGGTGCTCATTTGACGTGGGAAGCTCCTCAAAACACATCTGGAAAAATTATGGAATATTCGGTGTATTTAGCAGTTCGCAGTGCAACTACACTCAGTCAGGTACGCATTTTATTTAATAACGCATCAACGAAATTTTAATGTACGATCAAAATAGGGAGATGCTAAGACGGTGACATCTAGCCCTTCTCAATTAGCATTTGTTCGTGTTTATTGTGGACCAAGTCCTACGTGCACGGTAAATAACAACAGCTTGTCTTCAGCTCATATCGATTATTCTACCAAGCCAGCCATCATATTTCGAATTGCTGCCAAAAATGAAAAGGGTTACGGTCCAGCTACTCAAGTCAGATGGTTGCAAGGTAATAGAATTATTTATTTTACTTTTGGGATAAATAAGGTGAAAAGGTTTGTTGAATTTATAGACAGTGCGACAGCAACCCCAGGCCGTTCAGCGGCCGCAACTCCTGCAACAACACCTGTATTACGATCACCGGAAGTGTAAGTTGTTTTTTAAAACTATTTGATTACAGAATTAATTGCAATTACTTTCTGGATTTATTCAGGAAAACGGTTGCGTCTGCTAAAAAACTGAAAACGGAAGAAGGGGTTTAATAAATTTTACAGTTCCTCCAAGTGAGTGACGTTAAATTGTATACCCTTCTAATATCACTGGAGGAAACGAAAGAGGTTGTTGGGTTATTCATCTTGCATTGTTTTATTTAGCGCAGTCTCACATTTAATTCCACTATCAAATCTCTTTCTGATCCCCGGTCGCTTGTAAAATTCCTTGCGCTCATGATTTTTTAGAAGCCAAGCCAAATATCCAAATTGAAGGCAATCTCAAAACAATGCGTGGAACCGAAATTCGGAGTTGAATGTTGAAACTTTTTAAACCAATATTATTAAGTTCTCTTTTTATTAATTCATCGAACGATAAATACAAAAAAATTCATTTATGTAAATATTTTATTCGTATACAACTTTAAGCGATTTTATAATAGATAAGCTGTCTTTATAGCGGGTTTCATTGATAAGAGCCGCTTCTTTCCAACTAAAAAAATAAATACCAAAAACATGAAATAACAATGAAATCAAAGCCAGTGAACAAAACATCACCGTTTTGACCTATGATTTTCAATAAACAATATCATAAAAATAATTTCCCAATTTATTTCTAAGCTACAGTGGAATCTTACGGGGCCGAATTAATTTCATTTTAAATAGATTCGTCTTATCAAAAAGTAAATGAAAGTAAAACTTTTACGGTGTAGAATTTAGCTTAAATTTTGCAATAAATGGACCACTTTAAATTATATTTTTAAGGTGTTCTTCAACCTTATTTGAAAGCCACCGAATTTTCCCTAAAGTACTATAATATGCGTTTTTACATTTATTTGCCAGAATTTTCTTAAAAATTTCGAAAAAGTCAAAATGTTCATTTCTAACTTTGCCACTTCGCTACAGGGAGGCTTCATTTAGGTACTCGAGAAATTACTGTATTTACCTTTGTCGTACTTGTTTCCACCTTGCCATGTGATTTATCATTAAAACTTCGGTATGTTGTTGTGGAAGCGATGCAAGCTATTATACGGGTAATTAGTTTAATTTTCTAAAATTATTGCAATTTAAAAAAGTTTACCGTAAAGTTTTGCTTTTCTGGTGCATCCCTAGTTGGAATGCGCAAGTCAATAGTTGGCTCCCCATCTTCCGTTTTAATTTTAAGAGGTACTGATAATTCGTAGACGTTTGGGTTGCTTTCGTCCTAGTAAATTAATCCGTATTTAATTATTTAATTTTTTGAAAACACATACTGTAGTAGTTTTGAATTGCAACCTCTTCTTCTCCGGCTGGTTCATTATCCAAAACTGGTGGCGCAAAATGAATCTTGGCAGAGTCTTGAAAAGGCTCGTTGTACACCCAGGTTCGGGCGATAGGGTAAAGCGGTGACGACTCGCTGAATTTCGCTAAATCGACGCTGCGATCGAATAATTTCATCACATAAGTCGCTAGATAATTTAATACAAAAAACATCATTATAATAACCAATTAAAAAATTATATCTGCATACAAATTCCGTTATTTAGCTCTCGGACAGTTTCTTCTTCTTTTCGTTTACGTTTGCGTGGAATCTTATGACCCAAAGAACGTTTGGAAGACAATCGGTTACTAGATTCTCTATTTAATAGAAAAGATTATTAAGAAGCCGAAAAAAATCAAAATCCAAAAAATAGCCTACTTCAAATCGTGTTCGTATGGCATGTAGTCTTCGTCGGATACTTCCGAACTATAGTAATACAAATTTGTTTGTAACGTTAATACATTTAATTGTCACTTATACTCTAATTTACCTTTCATCATTTTTATCCATCAACGTTTGTAAAACTCCATCGAGTTTATTTCGAGCAAAAGATACATCTACAATCATAATAATCATACATGTAGGTTAATAAAAACGTTAGTTTTGAAATTCATAAAATTTGATTTACATTTACCAGAATTTTTATCAGCCTTATTTCGACTATGCTGAGACATCTTAAACTGCATTAGCGCGAAATATACTACAACTTAATTGCTTCGATAAAAAGTTATAACAAAAATAATGAATCCGAAATAATTTTATTCCATTTGGACGCACTAAATTTCAAATGAATATTTCTAAACCCAGACAAGTTTACCGGAAATACGCAAGGCGTTAAAACCGGAACTCTTGTTGTCGAAGCCTGAAGGACACGGTTAGTCCTTGCCCATTTCGGTACAATTTCCACCAAATTTTACTGAATTTCGCCGGCCTCATCATGTTTGTTCAACCACGAGTATTTATTCCTTCTCTTTGGTACGTTAATTAACAATTTAATTACTGTAGTTTCTAAAGTTATATACACACATATAAATTGAAAAATATCATGCAAATGCTGCAGTTGTAGTGAAATTTTGTTTTCATGGACGATGCCATGTTCAGCTATTATAACTGTACAGTTACTATTCTCACTGTACATCTATTAATCTTTATCACGTTTATCAATTTCAGTCGTAGTCGACTATATAACAGAAACTAAAATGATATACTGTAATTATACATTTTCTTGATTTGCAATACAGTATTTATTTTGCAAATTATTAACACATTTGACCTCCTTCTTTTCGAGCAATGTAATTTTTATGGGTTTACAAGCAATTATTTTGTAACGTGCTTTTTTATTTGCAGCGGCCAGGTCCGTGGAATGGCCACTTTGAAGACAAGTAACATTATTTTTTTTTATTTTAAAAATATTTTTCTAATTTGCTTTTAACGATAGTTCGTATGAGGTTGAAGTCTGTAAAGAATATTCAAAAAATTACTAAATCCATGAAAATGGTGTCTGCGGCGAAATATTCAAAAGCAGAAAGGGAGTTGAAACAGGCTCGACCATACGGAGTAGGAGCTCAAGGTTCTCAATATCTTTAAACTCGTGACTATCTGTAAACTAATTTCTATATTTTTAATTGTATTCTTTTGACAGCTTTTTTTGAAAAAGCTGAGGTGGCGCCTGAAGAAGGAGTGAAAAGCGATAAAGAGCGATTGATTGTGGCTATTTCTTCCGATCGAGGCTTGTGTGGTGCTATTCATTCAAGTGTCTCGAAAGCCATTAAAGCCATTATGAATCAAGAATCCGATCGAGATAAAGTTAAACTAATTTTCGTCGGTGATAAAGTTCGTCAGCAATTACAACGGTAATGATTTCAATAAAATTAAACATATGGATAAAATTTGTGATTTGTTTGTTTTTTTTTTGCAGCTTTTTTGGCAAAAATATAGTCATGCACTTTCAAGAAATCGGCAAAAAACCACCAACATTTGTTGATGCGGCTTTTGTCGCTCAGCACATTCTCAGTAGCGGATTGCAATATGATCAAGGCACTCTGATTTACAATAAATTTCGGTATGATTTGCCTTTACAGTTACTATGCAGTACATTTCTGGTAGAATTAAGTTTCAATGTTATTTTCAGCTCTGTGGTTTCGTATAAGACGACCGAATTGCCGATTTATGGTGCGGATGCCATTAGCAATGCAAAGAACATTACATTGTACGACAGTTTAGACGCTGAGGTGCTTCTGAGCTATCAGGAATTTACTTTGGCTAGTTTGATCTATTTCACTATGAAGGAGAATGCTACCAGTGAACAGAGTTCTCGAATGACAGCCATGGATAGCGCCACTAAGAATGCTGGTAAAATATTTATTTTATTAATCATTAACAATAATGAAAAAGGTTGATTAGTGTTAAGAAGTTTTTAATGATTGCATGGTTATCCTACCGGGAGTTTTCATAAATTAATTTCGTTTTAATATTAATTTTCTCTTAGTAGTAGCCTTATTGCTACTTTATTTCAGCTTTAATGGTGTTAAAATGAAATTTAGTTTGGGTTTTACTTTTTGTCAGTTCAAGTAAAAAATTTTAAATCTATTTAATTTGGTAATCTGTTCAATATGTTCAATGGTCTTTTCGAACTTTGTCCCGTACGGGATGTCCAGATAATAAAAAAAAAAAAAATATAATTATTGAGCCAAGCAAGTACAAAATGTGGGACTATAAATGATGAATTTTTGCATATTATCAATTAGAATCCAGTATACAAAATTAATGATTGGTTTCTCCTATGTTTTAGGTGAAATGATTGACAAGTTAACTCTAACATTCAACCGAACTCGTCAAGCTGTAATCACAAGGGAGCTGATCGAAATTATTTCAGGAGCTTCGGCTTTGTAAATGAAAGAAATATTGCAGGTATATTTTAGTTGTTTAGCGCATAACAGTAACGAGCCGTTTTCACGATGGCTCATGATGTAATTGCTCCGTGTAAATTAAAAAGAAATCCCCAAATTTACCTCGAGTTCTTCTCAGTTTACAAGAATAAGTTACCTCACTTAAAACATTCAAAAGAATTTTATTGTTAAAGTTATAAATTAGTTTAATAAGAGTAGTAAGGGTTATTATAAATAAGAGTAAACAAAATCTACATTTTCCATTGGAAAAACTAAGGCAAGGTTATTTAAAAAGGGGACAACGGAACAATAAAAACTGTCACGCAAAGAAAGCGTTTTCTTTAAATATTTTGTCACAGTTAATTTGTATGACAAATCGCAAATTTCGAACTAATATGTAGCGTAGAATCAAATAACGGCATTTCGTTTATCCCGCATCTTGCTACGAGCGATAGTCCGGGCTTTAAAGGTGGCAGAGTTAACTAAATGCTAATAGAAAACGTTTCAATTTATTCAAAAAATAACATAATTACAGTACTCAAGGTTGTACAACTTACTCTCTCAAGTTTACTAATTTTTTGATTAGTGCAGTCTTTAGGGGCCATTGGTGCTCCCAGTTCAAATATTTCGCGCAATAGATAATTTTCCTGCAAATACACAAGTTTTAAGAAATGATATTGAAAAACTGAACATCGTAATCTAAACGCACAGATAAATGTAAATTCATCCCAGATCCTAATAATTGACAAAAGGCATCATATTGTCGTTTACGACACCAACTATCCAATGTCAGAACTTCGCGACCGAACCGCACGTGAATGTTGGGGATCTCTTTATCCTGGGAATTCGTATAAATTTAGGTCTTAAAAATCATTATTAAAATAGATTTTCTTATCTACTTCAATTGCTTTGAGAACGTCTCGAAAACTCGATCTTTGCTGTTTCCTATCTTTTTTGGCTCTGTATTTATGGCTGTCTGTGGCCAACTGTTTTAAATCTTCACACAGTTCATCAAAATTATCCCCGTCAAAACTCTATTAAAACATAACCAGAAAACATTAATCTAACTTAAGCCATTTATAATGTATATACAGGTAGTTTTAATTAAAAAACTTACGTCATCCATTTCTCTTAATATTTCGTAAAAAATTGCGATAGTTTCACCAGCTGTTATTCTTAATTCTACATCCGGACTTTTGAATATTTCAGGTAAGCGATAGAGAACGCTGTTTAATATATTTAAATATAATTAATTTTTGCTCGGAGTTTTATTTAAGTTTTTAATAATGCTCACTTCTCGATCAATTTAAGCTGAGAAAAATCTAAGATTGTAATTAACAAGCTCCAAGCCGATAGGGCACTGTTATGCAAGGCAGTTTGTTCAGGCGACAAAGTGGGAATGTCACCATTTTTCTTGTAAAATGAAGCTCCAAATGCTACTTCTAGCACCTGAATAATTTCGTAAATAGACTAAAAATAAACAGTAGAATTAGCGATTTACATATCAGAGTTCCTAATTCGAATTTTACCTCGCGCCCTCCTGCAATAAAAGCGCACATTCCCAATGTTGCGTAACACTAATGATACATCAAATTAGCTTAAATGAAACTTTAGTTGTGTAAAATAAATCGTTACCTTAGCTCTAGCTGAAGGTGCAACTGAGTTGTCCGAGGCCACAGCTAAAAGAATCTGTTTGAGATCTTTAAATACAGCGCAGCTTTCATCACCAGCTCCTAATTGAATACAAAGTAAAGACGCCAAAACTGCTGCGACTCCTTGTTCCTCTCCTTTTCCCTTTTTGAGGCTCCGTTCGATACAATCGGTGATCGTCACACGTCTACAAATTCAAGAATAACGATCAAATAAATGTAAAAATGTTTTTCAAAATTATTTTGTAGTCACTTTCCCATTGCGAAAAGAAAACTCAATAACTTGATAACACAGTAGAGCCTACTAAACTTAGGAAAAAAAATTACCTTTCCATGACAAAATCGTAGAGATATCTGGATATAAAAGCTTTGGATATATTTTCCAAGCACGTTACACGGCCTTTCGCGCTAATTATTTTTTTTAAAGAAAAAGCAAATCAAATATCAAAATTTTGACACTTTCAACTATATTTTTTAAAACAACCTTTTTTGCGTAGCTCCTTCAATCGCATCTTTTAATTTATCTTCAAATAAATCTTGTTCCGAAATATTTTCCACTTCATCATTAGTGCCACTCCAGCCAGCACCTAATCAAATACAAACACATTTGTATTCTCCCCAAAAATCCAAGTGATTTGATGATGATAATGATTATGACCCAGTACATATTTATGAAAGTCAATCTTTACCCTCTTCAACAACACTTGTTATCTCCGAAATACTGCTCACAATGCTGCCATTGTCATTCACAGAATCGTTGTCATCGCTAGTTATGATTTCCACTCGACGTTTATCTAAAAAGTTAAAAATAAACCATTTCATTTATTTTTCATATTACAATTTTGAATAGTTTCATGTGTCTGCTTTTTTTCCCCCCCCCCTTAAAGCTTTAGAAATAAGAACATCAATATTGTATTGCTT
Source organism: Polydesmus angustus (assembly GCA_034698085.1). Classification (NCBI taxonomy): domain Eukaryota; kingdom Metazoa; phylum Arthropoda; class Diplopoda; order Polydesmida; family Polydesmidae; genus Polydesmus; species Polydesmus angustus. The sequence continues at coordinate 26,894 of JAQGAY010000078.1, forward strand.
AATATTACATTTAACTTATTGTTAAAGCAAAGTTCGCACAAAAAATCTTTACAAAACTCCAAGGTCGAAACTTTAATAATGGCAACTCCAATACTAACTCGACGCTTACACTGTGCTTACACTAAAAAGAATGGATTTTAAAATTAAAAAAAAATTTCAAGAAGCAACGTTTGAAACTCTATTTTAAGCGAAAGAGTTCATTAAACATTTCTTTTTTGAAATTAAAGACTTAATTTTAGGCAGTCCTGCATAAAAGCTCGTGACTTGCATTTGAGGCTGTTATGGAACGATTTGTATTTGGAAATTGGATTGTTTTGAAAACGCCAATTACTAATGACAGCAAGTGTCAGAATGAGCCAGGTACATCCAACTCTTTTTTTTACCCCCGAAAAGGGCGTCCTACTTTGTGTTGAAGCTTTTATGTTATAAAATCTAGGTCAAGTGCAATAGCAATATGGTAACGTCCTTGAGCCACACGACATGCCAACGTTACATTTTCAATCTTTGTTTTTTTTAAAAATGAGATAATATTTCCTTTCATCGCGAAACTCGTCTACGACGGCTCTTTTTTAAATTTGCCGTTAAACAATACTAATTAGTTAACTACCGTAGTAACCGCGCACGTGTTTCCTTAATTCAATTTATCCGTATGTTGTTAGAACACTGATGGATACCTGGTTTGCTTTTTCGCTTTCCTTTCGGCATCTTAGCTTCAACTGTAGGATGACACTTCAGAAAGAGTTTTTACTTTATAAATCCGACTTTTACAACTGGAAATTCTGAAAAATATGAAGGAACCACCGCTTACTAATAGATACCACAATACACCTTTATGGACTTCATTCATTTTGACGACAACACCTAGTATGTCGTCTATCGCTGCAATCACAGAAGAAAAATTTCATCATTCCACGCCTCTGCACTCTCATTGGTCAAATAAGTTTGAATAGTGTGAATTTATATCGAAAGTTGTTATAGCGTTGCAAAATGTAGTTTGAATAGATTTACCAACCTTCGCGGGTCTTTTTAATACATGTAAATTAACAAAAGATGTCAAAATTTTAAAAACAGATTATTATTTTTTTTTTTTTGAGTTTTAGCACCTTTGCGTTAGTAACCACCTAATTTTTAATTTATTCATTTTAATATTAGACTAAGCAAATTTAAAATGTAAGCCAAAGAAAATTATAATATGAATCAAAAACTTTTAATAAACAAAAATGCAATGGCGAAGTTTCCATGGCAAATTAAATAATATTATAATCAAAATGTTTAATGAATTGCGTTTTAGTCTACTGATAAACGACGTATGTTTTGCACACTAATAGAATTTTTATAGCATTAAATTTTGATGTAAAAATTAAGAAAGATAATTTTATTCATTCATTCAAAATAGTAGCTGGGTTTTCGTTGGTAAATTTTAATTTAAAAATAACAGCGTTTGGTGATGTTTCATCGGCTATTACTAATTCCTGTCCATTTTTTAATCCGAGATCTAATGGAAAAAGTTAAAAATATAATTTTAACGTAAAGAAATATATTTATTTATTAATATTAATTGATTGTACCTTTTAAAGAAATTTTTAGATTTTGTCTAGTGCGTTCTTCTATGGAAACAACAGTTGGCATATACAAAGTCTTATTCTTTCCATCAACTAATGTAGTTAAACCAGGAAGTTTCATTTGGCTAGAAAAACAATAACATGGCGGTCGCATACAAACAATATGATTATTTTTTTTATCCCAAACTTACTGAACATTAATCAAATAATCAATCACTTCCTGAAGTTTGACATTTTCATCAAAATTTATACTTTGGGGTTTATGGCTGCAAGCTAAACAAGCTGGCTGGAAAATATAATTAGACGTCGAATAATTATTTTTAATTAAATTTAATCAAACGCTTACATTTATTTGAGCTTCGAAAGTGCAAGTATAAATTCCTTCAATATCATTAAAGACCATATAATTACTTAGAGGAGAACAGCAACTAAAAAAGCCATAATAATTATATAAAAACTGGGTGAAAAAATTATTAATAAGTTTCTAACCTCGTAGCTAATTTAAAAACTTCATTTGCGCAGACAGCTAAAAAATAATTGAAGTACAGTATGTTCATTTGGTGAGAAATAAGTGACAAGTCAATAATTTACCAGCAATTATAGCATTGGTTGAAGCTACAGCGGGAATAATTCGTTTTACAACACCTAAACATTTTTAAAAAATTAGTAGCTTATTATTTTAATACATGTATACTAAATTTTTAATATACCTTGTGTTAATCGATATGTGACGCCAGGAATTTTATATTCCGCCGCTCTTGCGAGAGATTTGTCAACAATCCATTGAATGTGGGTAGGATTATCTCCATCAATTTGAATGCCATCTAATAAATATTTGAATAAAAATAATTAGATTTGATTAAAAATAAATCAAATATTTGACTTCGATCTACCTCCAAACGGTTGTTCCTTAGGCCATAACAGAATTCGTACGTACTCAATACAATGTTCAGGCAATCTGGGAGTATGCGCGATGGTGCAAAGAGGAAAATTAACCTAAATATTTATTGGTTACCTATATAATCTCGATAAACACGCTCATATTTAATATGGAAAAAGTTTACTTGTGGAGGATAAAGGTCTAATGTACACTCGATGCAAGCTGTAATTCCAGGTAAAATCACCCTCGCGTTGCCTTTAAATCCTTCCGTTCCTCCGTCAACCAAAGGAATAATGGTTGACTGATCCAATACGTCATCTTCATATTCCAATAAACTTATCTTAAAAAATTAAAAGAAAATTCATTAAAATTTTGTCCAATTTTAACTTTCAAAAACTTTTTTTTATCCCAACCAACATTCCGTTTATCCATCGACGAGCTGATATTGAATCCAAACCGCTTACCACAACATGAAACTCTAAAAAATAAAAGCCAGATAAATACAGTACTGTAGGCTGGTTTATATAATTTTGGTATACTGTAGTTGATACGTACGTTTATAAAAACTCTCATCATAATCTTGAATTTTATTAAAATGTCTGCGTTGGAATTAAGAATTTAATGTCAAATACTGTATAAAGAAATGTCGATGTACATCATATTACAGTTTAATTATAAGGATACGGCGTAACTTTGCAACCCGGGATCCTAGAGTTAATAAATTTTGCTGCAACTTCTGCTTTTGGTTTTCCTATATCGCTCACTCTAAAAATAATATTCAATAGGCTGTTATTATTCACCTTAAAGTTTTCCAAATAATTAAGTTACCGAAACAAAAATTGCCGATTTAAATTTGATAATTCAATAGTATCCATATCTATAATGTGAATGTTCCGAATTCCCATTAAAGCCTGTAATTAACAACATTTTTATAAATAAGATGTGCAAAAAGTGGATGTAAATTAATGAAGTTCACCAGATCTTTGATAAGTTCGCAACCTAAACCACCAGCTCCGATTATTAATATTTTGCAGGTATCTTGAAGAAAGTCTAGCATCTATTAATTGTAAAAGAACAATCAATAAATGAATTAACAAAATTATTCTAATTTTTTTCTTTTGAATTTTGGGATTCTACCCAACGCTACAGTAGTTGTACCTCATTGCTTGGTTCAAAGTCAGGATGAGTGAACGGGCCTCCTCGCTCTAAAAACTTTCTGACATGATTCCATCTGCCCAGCCATTCGCAGCTTCTGATGAAAAATAATACCGGTATTTTAAATATCATAAAGCATATTATAGAGACTACAGTATTAAATTAACTTACGATTTCAAATCTTTTTCATCGGTGTCTACTTCCATTTTCTTGACGTATTAAGCAAGGATTAAGTTTGCATATTATGCACCTTTAATGCGTTTTACTAACTGTATTATTTCTTGTAATTATATTGTAAAATTAATGCAATTGCCGAATATCAAACAAATAAATGTGCCAAATCCCTAGCTGCTGAACAGTTGAAAGAAATCCAAGAACACTTTTCCGAATTTCGTGAACCCCAAAGAGCGTTCATTCCGGCATCTCAGAAATGGCCAATGACGTAATTCATCATTTACAATAATATGCTGAAATCAAAACTTTTAGCTTTTGATAAGAAATTTATTTATTTTATATAGATAAATTAGCAATAATTTATTTAAAACTATGTTTTTTAGGCATTTGAATTTATTTTTACAATTTTTAATTAAACGTTCATCCTTATGACGTCTGAAACAGCTGTTTTACAGCTGTAAGAACTAAATTACTGTACAGTATTGCTGTTGAGTTTATGTTTTCCTCTGATTATTTAATTAAACAAACATGATTGATTCCGTTTTGCGATTCCTAATCTCGATTTCGCAGGTGATGTATAGGCCTGGTATAGTATAGGATATGGGTATTTGCAGTACCAGAAACGTGAATTTAATCGAGCAGAAGGACGAACACGTTATATCAAGATAATTATGGTTATAGGTGTAAGCCTATACTGTAGGCCTACACCACCTTGGTAATTACGCGAAGTTGTGCTATCACAATGTTAAAGGAAGTCGCCTATTATTTTTTAAAGTAGTTTTTATCAAGATATTTAATTTATAGAAATAGCATATTAAGATGGATGCTGGTTTATCAATAGCAGCTGTGTTTGTTGGATGCAGTGGAAATGCAGTATTTTTAGAATTATTGACCAGGTACTATTATAATTATTATAAATTGTTTAAAAAAAATTATACTATACTGTCCATTATTTTAAACTACAGTATTTTTGTTTATGATTATAATGTTTAAATTTTGAAATATAAATAACCTTGAAACATTACTTTGCAGTTAATATAAAATTTTTAAAACCGTAAATTAATTAGTACTACTTGTTTTATAAAAATAAATTTAATTTCAATAATGCTAGTTTTTAAGTTATACTTTTAATTTCGATATTATTATTGTACTTCTTTCTTGTTTTTGTTTTAGGAATACTGTAATAAAATTGTGATTTTTAAATTAGGGCAGATCCAGGATCAGGGATACTAATAACTTTTGCTCAGTTTTTTTTTATTTCCATTGTTGGAATTATTTTCACGTCTCAATTTGGCCGCATCAAAAGAGTTATACCAATAAGGTACCATTATAATATAAAAACGATTTGACAAACTTTCATTAATTATATTTTATGTATTTTTAGAAATTATGTAATCCTTGTTGTCCTTTTTGCTTTGGCAAATTTAACCAACAATTATGCACTAAAGTTTGACATTTCTATGCCACTTCATATGATTTTTCGTTCGGTATTATCACATAGTTTTATAATATTATTATTTATGTGGTTAGTAACTTTGTTAATTTTATTTTAGGGATCTCTTATTACAAATATGATTTTAGGAATTTTTATTCTAAAAAGACAGTAAAATTTTTTAAAATGGTTATACTTTATATTTTAAAATTATAATGAATTATTTATGTTTTCAGATATGGTTTTGTGAAATTTGTTTCCGTAATTATGATCACGGTAGGAATTATAATTTGCACGATTGCATCAGCCGAAAAGACCACATCTGATTTAGACGTAACTTAAAATTTTAAAACATTTTGTATTTAAATGCATATTTATTAATAAGTTCTCAAAATGAAGAATGTCAACCCTCAGTTGGATACCAGCTATTTTAAAATGACAATTGGTCGCTTTCTCAATTTTAAAAATTAATTTCAAAATTTTTATTTGTTATATGTTTTTTTTAGGTGTGATTCTTCTTAGTATTGGATTATTGCTTTCATCGTGGCTTTCTATTTGTCAGGAGCAATTATTTCTTAAATTTGGAAAACGTCCAAGCGAAGCACTTTTTTATTCTGTATTAATAAATAATTTAAATTTGCCAAATCTTGAAAATATTTTTCATTGGACTCTAATATTTGCAGCATTTACTTCCTCTACCTGGCTTTCTAATGTTTTATAAAGACTTACTGTATCATGCTAATTATTTATCAGGATCGGGTAATATTAAAATAATTTATTCATTTGATGTCGATTGAATTTAAACGCATTTTTTATTTTAAAGAAATTATCGAAATTCCCGGAACAACTTTGTTTATATCTGAATTGTGGTTTTACCTTTTTGGAAATGTTATTACACAGTACGTACAGTATTTCTTTTTTGGATATTGAAAATAATAATTTACTTAATGTTATTAATTTCTTAACAGATATTTATGCATTTCTTCCGTATATGTACTGCAAACAGAATGTACATCACTCACGGTTACTTTAGTTGTTACATTGCGGAAGTTTTTTAGTATTTTAGTTTCTATATTTTATTTTAACAATCCATTTACTATTCATCACTGGATAGGCACAGGATTAGTTTTTGTCGGAACTTTTATATTTACTGGCTTACTTAATTTGCCATTAAAACAGCCCAAACAATAAGTTTAAATGTTAGAAAAACCTTTATTTTAAACATCCTAAATTGGAAGAAGTTTCAAAAATAAAATCCTTTTATTTAAAAATTCGTTCAGTTTAAAAGATTTTGACGCTTTGTACATAAAAATAATAACATATATTTCATGACTTGATGATAATTGTTAAATTAAAATCTATATATTTTTTTGGTATTTTCGCGAGCTGCTTTTAACACGTCTTCTACAATATCAGGATCCCGACCCCGGCATGAAGCAATTTTGGAAGCTACGTAGATGGCCATCCCTGGATTACTGTGTCTATAATTTGCGGTACTATCTAACTTAAAGTTTAAAGAAAATTAAAATAATATATCAGTCACTACATTAATGAAATAAATTATAACTACAGTACATTGTAAGGTAAAAAAAACGGGGTATCAGTTTCTAGAAGAATCCGTTGCAAGGGAATGTTTTTAGCAACAGCATGTAAATGAGTGACGGATGGCGAAGAGATCAAATTAGTAAAACCTACAAATAAATTTGGAAAATGACTAATCCATTTAAATAAATTTTCCCAATTTCCGGTATAGCAGTGACGATGGATTAAATGATCGTGAGGTACCAGCTAAAACCAGAAAATTATTACAATTTATAAAAAGTAAAAAAAAAATTAATTTTACTTCTTTTAATATTTCTAGAGCATCATCATCTGAATAACGTGAATGTATAACTATGGGCTTATCAAGCCTAATAGCAATCTTAAGTTGAGTACGGAAAACAGATTTTTGCTTATCTCGATCTGGAAACGTACTAAAATAATTATATCAATTAAAGGTTGTTTTTTTGAAAACTAACTATTTTTAATACAATTATTGTACTTTGAATAATCTAATCCAATCTCTCCTAAAGCCACAACTTTTTCGAGCTGTAACCTTTGCAAAAGATGATTTTCGGCTATGGTATCAAACATATGAGCGTTACGAGGATGGCAGCCAAACGCTCCATAAACAAGATCTTCATTCAACAGGTCTTCATAACATTCTTTCTAATGTAAGAAGAAATGAAATTTGTTAGAGAGGGCAAGGCCCAACGCGAGCCCTTCCCTATTACCTCCATCTCTCGATCTACTCTCACATCTGGCGATGTCTCACTGCCGCAAAGATAGTGATGAGAGATGGACAGTAACCAGATGGCCACACTCAAACCGCTGCCTAATTTATGCGAATGAGCAGCGAACCAGTGGACATTTCGGTCGTCATCCGCTGATACACCTACATTCTCCATTAGGGCGGAGTGTGCGAATAAAACTAACACACATTTTCCAATAAAATTAGTTAGGTGTTAATTTTTGTCAAAACTTAATAATCATGTCGTGTGGTTCAATTTTCGGAAAGTAAAACAGATACCGAAGAAATAGAGTTACACCAGCCCACATGGCCAGGTCCGGGTAGGTGCCAGGTGTGTGCCAGCTCGGCCGTAGTTAAAATTCTCTCGAAGAAGAGATTTGTTTCAAATTTTAGACTGGTTTATATAATTCAACTTACTCCAATAAATTCGTCAGGATGGCAAAACACGTTTACACAACCTTCAAATGCTTCTGGAAACAAATTTCTATTTCGTTCTCGAAATTCGGCGAAAGATCCCTTAGAAATTTAAATGAACATCACAATATTATTATGGTATTATTTAAATCCCACAAAACATTTTAAAGCACCTTAAAGTTTTCCCTATCAAACAACCAGTGAAGATGGGAATGCGAATCTACAAAGCTATGTTGCTTGTGCACTTCTTTGGAATTACACTGCATCTGAAAAATTCTAATATTTACGCGTTTATGAATATTTGCTTAATTTAATTTATTTTACCAATGAGTCTGAGCCTTCTTTATTAGTTACTGACGATTCTTGACTAATTAGAGATATAGCTTTGTCGCTGAAATCTGAGTGGTCACTCGCACAATCGTTTAAATTGCTATCGAACGCTACATAATTAATAATTAGTATCAAATATTATCAATTGAAAGAATTGTAAAATAATTTCACCTGAATGATCCTGGTCCCATGAGTGATCTAAATTTTCTAACGAATTTATTTCATCTTCTTGCGAATTTGTCAGTCCTTCCGATTCTTGGCTAATTAGAGATGGAGCTTTGTTGTTGCAATCCGAGTGGTCGCTCGCAATGTCGCTGAAATCACTATCTAACTCTACATAATTAAGACTTAATATAAAGCATTATCAATTGAATAATTTATAATAATTCAACCTGGTGAACGTTCCTGGTCCCATATGGGTCTTACACCGCGTGTATTAAATAGCTCATTCACCATACGCATTTGATCTTCTGAATTTGTCAGTTCTTGAGACTCATTTTGTGAGTTCATTTTCGTACTACTCTTAATGAATGAGAATATTATTAATATATCTTAACATAATATCATTCCAAGGAAACTTTTTCATTCACAACTGTTAACGGTTTCTTGATTAATTTTAAATTTAAAACAATACAATGTGTACTTCTCTTAAAAATGTGCACATTTCGCATAGAAACTTCCCGCTTCGCATCTGTGTGTATGAGTTGCTTAAAATGTTGAAGAAATGACGTCATTTATGCATTATTTTCAAGTACCCTGTAAGAGTGTGCTGACGTCATTTTATCCAATTTTTAAGCGGCTAGGCTGGAAAGAAAAACGACCAAGTTTTGTCGGTCATGCGCAATGATAAAAAAATCAGTTGCGGTTGTTCTTGTGTTTGTAGTCGGGTCGTTTTTGTGGTGTGCTATTCGGTAAAATCTTGTCGGTATTATGACTTCTAAAGGAGATGTTAACAGACGAGGTAATTAAATTGAGAAATGATTATTGTAACGTAACATTGGCTGATTTATTTATTAAATAGTGCTCGCGATTCAGGCGAAAAAGAAACGATCGAAACCACCGAAGTCGAAGCTGAAAGACAAACCGGAAGGAAGGGATAATCGTAGGAACGACCGTTCTGGAAATCGAAAAGGCGAGGAGAACAGGTAAATCTCATACCTTTTCTACTCAATTAGAACACCTCGCCTGCTAGTAAACCGTTTAATTATTAATAAACGCTACTATAATGTAATTAGAGTAATGATTTAAAGAACGGAGTCGAGATTGCGCCTAAACGAGCGAACGCAAGTGACAGGCTTACAGAAAAGTGATCTCGTGTGAATGCCCTTTGGAGTTTCATCAGTCTTTTGTTGCGTTTCCAAATTCACGTATTTTATTTCAGTAAACAGCTATCTAAGTCACGTTTGTAGGTTGGTAGGCTGGAATTTGTGGAATAGGTCCAAAATAAAAATAAAAATTATGTGACGCTGCTTGGAACATTTTCCCCGAGGTTTGTTTTGAAATATTTTTTGAGGACAATTCCTCGTCTTCCGTAAGAAAAAATCTGAGAACTAGTTAAGGTTAACCATTAACGTATCATCTTGCCAATCTTTGATTCACAGACACCCGGCATAGTTCACTCTCTTAAAAGTATGAAAAAAAAAAGTTTATTATTTGGGTCACGGATACTTTCTTTAATAATTATTGTTCTAAAATGGGTTTTGTCAAGCAACGCATTACAGTAATATTTTTTTAATTCTTAAGAGTGGGAGAAAAAAAAAATATACGTGTAAATGGTTTAGGTCGTTTATTTTAATTATTTGAATGAAAAAATTTTATTTTGAAATATTATACATCTTGCGTGTTTATGGGCAATCAAGTCTTTCTCCCTAACGTTTACAAAAAAAACTAATAGGTGTGTGAAAGAGTTTTTAGTACTGTAAATATTTAAGTACAGTACTGTAGAAAAAAAGTCAACGGTGAGTCATTTTTTTTTAAATCATTTTTTGGTCAGGTAAAATCAGGAGGAAGGACCTTCAAAGCACCAAATTTGGGTCTGAAACATAGAGATCGTGATATTAGGAAGTCTATTTGATTAATGAATCATTTTAAATACTGAATAACATTATTGTATTTTTTACGTGTTTTCGTTAGAAAAGATTTTTTTAAAGGAACCTGTAAATAGACAAGAGTTTTGATAGCGTAGGTAGAAGATGAAAGTAACGAGCACGAAGAATGTTCTAGAAGCTCATGTCAATGCAATTATTTAGTCGGATGCAACACCTAGTTAACGATGAATCCTATATTTCATGCTCTAGCTGTTTCGAGAATCTCCCACATTTTTTAAGGCATATTTTGGAATTTGTATCGCAATGTGAATGAGGGTCGACGTCGGTTTTGACCAGTATCGCAACGGTATCTCGCTATTAATTACTACAATACAGTTAATGCCAAAATAAAATTAATTGAAAATTTGCCGTTTTCTTGCTAAACGTTTAAAGTAAACGGTTTACGGTGAATAATACCAATCACAATAAATAAAAAAAGTATTTACATGCACTATATACTGTAAATATAATTTAACAATAAAAACTTATTATTACGTTCATTAGTTTGCCTTGGGAGATTTTTTAATTATCTTTTTGTGATTTAAGTAACTTGAAGTTATATTCAAAACATTTACAGTAAGTCACTTAACGGTTAGTGTTTTGACATCAAACAAGAAAATTGATATGAAGATAATATCAGACGGTTTCTTATAGGCGTCAGTATTATTTTAATTTTTTTTAAAAAAAGTAAATGCTGTACGGGTAAAATCCACATTTCTTTTATTGTTCTGTGGCCTATAATATACATCATGTTGATTTATGTTTTATAGTAAGTTGGATGCGCCATTTGAGTCATTGTGAGACTAATTTATAAAATAATCCATAATGGACACATCAAGGATTGTAAATCACGCTATTTCTTCTTTCGACTTTTTTTTTTTTTTTTATTTGAAATTTGTCGCCTCGGAAGGCAGAGTTAATAAATAATGTTTTATATTATGTTAGTATAAAACACCGTTAGGGAATAGAGAAAAGCATTTTTTATTTTGAAAACGCGTAACCTTAATTATTAATGCAGTATTTAGAACACAAAATTAAAAATGGTTAGCTACCGTACTGTATTTTAATTTCTATCTTTGAAAATGGTTTCAATTAGATAGTGAAATTAATTGATTTTCTTTTAAAAATAGTTTGGCAAACTTCTCTTTCCGGTATTTTATTAAAAATACTATACGCATTTAAATTATTATTTTAAGAGTTATTTAAAATGCTACATGTAGGCATAGGTTGTTTTTTAGATGTTTAATGGTTTGCCACAGGGTGTTTGTGTTAAATGGTGAGTGTTAGGGCGGGTTTACACGGTGCTAGTAGGGCAGTAGCTGGCCGGCTGACTGGGTACCCAGTTAACTTACTTGTCCGATCTGTTCACGCGTTGACGATAACTGTAAATATTGTATTTATTTATGCAATATTTAGAAAACTATTTTCTGGATTTAACTGTTCCTAATAATACAAGATCTATAATGTTTTTATAATAATAATAATGCCCTATAAAGTGTAATATAGCGAGAAATTGCGCTAAAGGGCATGAAATGTCATCAGTAACATCCTTCTCCTCTACACTGCTTAATCGCAAGCGGGATTTTTCCCGCTGTGCTTATTTTCAAAGCTGATCAAAGAAAATTGCGGTTTCAACCCATTATTTGACAATTATTAAAGAAGGCCCAAAAGACTCAAGTTTTTGAATTAACTTCTTGGACCACTGTAGCAATGAGGACTCCGCCGTTGAAATCAAAAAACTTTGAAGTGCATGTAGCTGTTTATCAGCAGGCGACGGTTAATTGTTTTCATAAACTTGGCTACATAAGTGACACCGTGTAAACTACTATACAGTAATGTAAACATCGATTAGAGCGGCTGGCATAATAGTAACTTGCCTCATCTGATTTTATGAAGCCAGTGGCAGCCGAAAGTAATGTTACTGTACTCGTCGAATGGCAAACCAACTGGACCGTGTAAACTCACCTTAAGTTTTTTTTTTGTTGGGGAGGGGCCGAGGGAATGGTTTTTCAGAGGCGTGAATGATTGAAATGTGTGCGGGGTAAAATGCAAATAAAGCAGCCGACTACGCCACAAAACCGGGAAGTTTAAGCTGAGCACCTATTCATATGGGTATGGTGATGTTTTGTTGCGCACAATGTAGCCTACAGTACTGAAAGTGGCAGAAAAAGAGAAAAAATTACGCAAGTCAAAATCTAGTTCGAAATTTTGTTTTATTGAATTTCACAGTTGAGAAGGTGTTGTAATGGCAGTAGAAAGATACTGTAGTGTAAAATGTAAATAAGTCGCGTGGCGTTGGCGTCGCGTGGCAATCTCTATCACCTTTTTCGAACATCCCTTTCCTTTCATTAATTTTGAGAGGAGGAAATTACGAGGAAGATAGGGAATCGATATGGGGAGGTGATCAAGTTGTCTTAATGCAATTAGTTATTCATTATCACCAATTTTGCTCGAAAAATTAATTTTTTAAGCGATGTTTAATTAAACGGCTAATACGAAAACAATCGTTTTGTATGTGTGAAAGAGTATTTCACTGGTGCTTTAGGATTATTTTGTTAGTACAGTACAGTACCGTACTGTATATTATTTATTTTTTTGTAAAGGATAACGTAGTTGTGATGGCGAGAAATTTATTCGTGCTTTTATTTGATACTTGAAGTTTATCAAAAATATATCTTTAATAACGAAACACTATACATGTATAAGGAAATTCATGCTAAAGACTTTTTAAAAAAATCTACTCGATTTCTTTTTATAATTAAATGGTATCCCATATTTATTTATAGATAAAGTCATTTTTTAATATTTTTAAATTTTGCTGTAATTTGAAGGCTTTGTGCTGCCTTATTAATATTTTTAATATTTTAAATTGTAGCTTGCGGTATTAGCTGGAAATTTTTTTTAGTTAATTATTGTGAGTTGGTTGTTCCCGGGACGAACCATTAATGTATCCAAAATCAATGATTCGGAACAAATTACAACTAATTGCAGATAAAATAGTTTTATATTAAGTTAGTTTGCAAGTTATTTCAAATTCTAAAATAATTATTGATTTACTTGGTTTAAATTAACATTTATTATTATTATTAATCCACGTTGGGGAAAGCAAAAAAAAAAATAGTTTGTTTTGTTACAAAATGATTATGGTACTGTAAAGTACCGTACAAGTTTTATAAATTTTGTCTCGATATTTATTTAGGTCCTTAGGTGACCATAGATACAGACGATCAATAAATTCAGTACCGGTAATCTAAAATGTCGGTAGAAATTTGACAACCTGGAACATTTTTAATTTTATTTTTTCATGATAGATTTGAAAATTCTGTATGTTCTTTAACATTTATTTTTTGATTATCTATCATAAAAGTTACTGTATTTAATTGGTTTTTGAGGAATGGCTATTGTGAATTCAGTAGATACAATAGTTACTACAGTATTATCCAGCAAAATGACATCATTTTTCTTACTAATATTAACATGTATTAACAATCGTTACGTAAGCCACTAACATTAATTTTAATCTCGAAATTTAATCTAGCACTATTTTACTACAAAATAATGTGCATGTAGTGTACACCCGGTTAAATGAACGTATCCATTTTGCGAGGAATTAGACTTTTAAGGGTGAATTTGCTGTTATTTTGCTTGCCCAATGTGCTCAAACCATTCAAATGCTCGTTTCACACATTCAGTGCTAGTGGACGAATGGTTGGGTGTGTAGCACGGCATGTTGGGCGAATCTGAAATCTTGATTTGTACGGGCCCAGATTTTATTTTAGACTGAACACGGCTTTCGATTTTATTCTTGTGCTCTTTTTACCAACATCCATTGCGAGGAGAGACGACACCCTTCACGAAGGCAGCGCACGCTGGCTAGAGAATGAGTACCAGTGATTGGCTTGAGCTCGGCTTCGTTTTCGAAGAGCTGAATTATCGAACGTTCGGAGCAGAGAGTAGAGGCAGAAGACAGGCAGGCAGTAGACGTTGACGGCGAACGAGGGCGGCGATGCGGTCTTCCAGCTCTCACGTCGCCCGAACCTCGCTTAACAAACCGCTGGATTAGTTCGATCGCGCTTATTCCGCCGCGTTTTCTGACTGCCGTATCAACTTTTTAAAGAAAACATCTAATGTCAAAGTGTGCATTATCTTGAAGAAAATTATTCCATCGTCTGGTCTGCTTTGGTCACCGACCTTCTCCTCGTCTTCTCGGCGTGGATAAAGAACGAGCTATCTAAGCTCGAGAGGAACGTAAACACTTTAATAAAAATATACATATAATATATTTTTACTAAAGTTTGAAAAGCGTTTTTCGATCGATAAAATTGAGAGGAAGAAAAAAAAAATAAGAAGTGGAAATTGGAAGACTTTTTATTTTAGTAAATCGATTTTCGATGGGTTGCAGCAATTGCGAATCGAGAGGTCAATCGAGATGGTATATTAGTAGGTGAGTTTGTATTGATTTATTTAATAGCGTTGTTATCTTCTTATTAACCATCTACCCCTGATAACTAACCGGTGTCAAGCAAGCATAGAATATGAGAGTGACTAGATAATTATTATCTTTATTAAGAATAATATATACTTGTTAAGAATGAGTTTTTTCGTTGAATGCTCACTTAATGAGTGTTGATTATTATGTTTTTTTTTAGTTGCTTATTTTTTTGTACGCTTCGAAACCTGATATTGTGAGATGAAAGTGGTCAGCGGGTGGTTAGGTGGAGAAGATTATTATTGTTATTATTTTTAAAGGCTTTCTTTTCGATTGGTTGATTGTTTTAATGGAGAATGTTATGAGCTGAATTAATCGATAGCTGTACTTGAAGGTTATGAAGATAGAGCGGGGAGAAGTAGGGAATCTCCATGCTGCCTTTAATCGATGATTGTATGTGTACATGTATTTGGAATGTGACTAAAACCGTCATACACGTCGCCCCATCCACCGTATTTTTGTTAGAAGGGCGTACGCGTCTCGACTTTTGTGTTTAAATTATACACTTTTCTTTTAGTAATTGGAAGAACAATGTCTTCCAAGAAATCGATTTCTTTTTGCATTTGAGCTTTTTTTTTTACTTATTGTATTGTTAAAATTTTGAAAGAATTTGCGGTTGGGTTTTCACCTGAGAAATGACGAATCGTTTAGATTTTTCTTTATTAATTTCACTGTATCGCATAGAAACATTTGCGTTTCATTTGTCGACGAAAAATAAATATAATTATGCGCTGTAATTTAATTATTGTACTAAGAGAGCAAATCTAAAGTTTAAACTACTGTATTAAAAAATTAATCCTCATCTTTAATAATATGATTTTTAATATTTTATAACCTGTTATATAGTACGGCATTTTTACATTTCATAGTACAAGGCATCGAAAACTGTAATTATCCAAGTTTCAATATAATGTAGTTTTCAGTGGGTAAAAAGTACATTCAGTACAATGTACTGAATGTACAATGAAATATCCGAAATTTCTTTTTAAAAAATATTTTTAAAGGTACAGGATACAATTCTGTTCTACCAGTAATAGGATTTCGTAATAATAACTATTATTTTTACAGTACATGTATATCTAATAAAAGTTTTGTAATTTGCGATGTATTTTTACTTTAGCGGATTAAAAGGCAAAAAAGATATTTTACATTTGACTAAACTGTACGGAAACTGTTATTTTAAAGATGATAGTTCATAAGAGGGGAAACAATAACCTAGAATATTCACGAAAAAAAAAAAGAAATTATTTTTTACTCAAGTTTGTGGAGATAACCGACTTAATTAGTTAATTTCCAAGCATGTACGTTTTCTCGTGTCTTGTGACGGAAATAGCGCGTATATTATTTTGAGAAGACACTGTTAGTTTTACCTAATGTAATTTATTTAAAAATTCATCTAATTGTACACCTAAAGCGTGGCGCTCGAGTTATTTATTTATTTAAAAAAAAGCTTTTATTGACGTAATTACAAGCAAAGTAATTAAAAATTTAAATGTTATTAAAGTTTAGGGTTGTTATTATCTGATTTTCCTGTCAGAGTCTTGTACATTTTAAATACGAGTTCCACTATGATTTCTAAAACTGGAATGACTATAAAATTATAAAATGATTTAAATTGAAAGACAAATTTTTTGAATGTGACGTTTTTGTTGTTAGTGCTTTTAACTCACGTGTTTTAGAAGATTTTATTATACTTTGGATATAAGTGATCGGAACTGACAAGTTATATTTGATAATTATTATTATTGTTTTTTTTTTGTTGCTTTAAATCAAATTACTGGATTTTCGTGACTTACTCATTTTGACGGCATATGCCACTCCGTGGATGAGCGAAGGCATGTGCTTCATTGAGGAGGAGGCGACTTGGGATGAGAAAAAAAAAAAAATAGGTTCAGAAAAGTGTTTACCATATTTGTGGCATTTGAATTTCTCGATTTTAAGTGAATTCAAACGCCACAAGTTTGGCTTTTGCAATTCATTTTTTAAAAAATTACAATCAGTTTCAATGTGCACTGAATTGCTACTCGGATTTAGACGGTCCGAAAACAAACTGTCTTTGTTGTACATGTATTAATTTTTAAGTTACATGTAACTTGTATCGTTATAATTGTCTCGTTCAGTTACATTAAGTTCGTTTAACCCCGCAAGTTAAAGCGATTTTTTTTCTTTTTTGTGGAAGCGTTCTTACCCCATTTGGACACTATTCCTGGGATGATGGCGTTAAGATATGATGGAATCGGGAGTATATTCGATGCGAAGTCAATGATGGTTTTGACGGAGCTGAAATTTATAACGAGAGGGTCTGAGTAATTTAGTTTTTTTTTTTTTTTGCATTCCCATCTTGGTTAAGGATAGGATAGCGCGAAAGATAGAGAGCCTGAGGAGGACAGAATGTCACCCCATGATAATTGCGTGTTCGTTTTAAAGGCGATTTATTATTCTATTATTATTTACGTGTCGACGTCGTTTTTCGCATCAGTTTTTGTTTGAGGCTTTGCATCGGTTTTTGTTTGAGGCTTCGCATCGGTTTTTGTTTGAGGCTTCGGCTTCGTATTGGTTTTCGTTTGGATCTTCGGTTTTGCCACATCGGCGTTTTTGACCGCGGTCGTTTTGGCCAGTGGGACGGTGCTGTTGCCGGCTACTATTAATAAGTGGATTAGGCTGAGGAAGAGCACGCCGAGGATCCACGACACTCTCATGGTTAACATTTGGGAAATAACATTAAAAAGCGTATGGAAACTTTGAAATAAAGTGGTTATTTATCGAGGCGATTAGAAAAACGTCCCTTTTTATTAGATTTTTTAAAATTTACTAAGCAATATTATTTTTAATAATAAATTAATAAGATTAATGAAAGCGATATTATAATACAGTATATTTTTTATTGGTTTCGGGTGTATGATTAAGGAGACGTTTTATAAATAAATAAGTGATTAACAGGTTTTTTTTTTTACAAAATCCAAAATAAGTTGGAAGTACTGTATTATTTAAAAAAATTGAGCATACCGTACATAACAGTAAAATATGTATTTAAAACTTATATAATATTAAAACGAATACTTAAGAGCTAGGATAAATAATAAATTAAAGTTTATTTTATTAAAATAGCATTTTTTATTACTGATTTACAGCATTTTAATTTAATTAAAATTGTTATAGACATTTTAAAATTTCGCTTTACCCAAAAATTGGTTATTCTTCTGTTAAGCTGACATTTGATTGTGTCATTTATCCTTATAATCACCTTGCTATTTACCATTATTGTAAAGATATCAGTCCAGCAATTATATTTTTAGGTATCGGTGATTGTGCTTTAAGATGTAACGTTGGTGTAATGCGCGTTAAAGTTATGTGCAATACTGTACTTGTTACCCACTGTTATTGTTGCCGTGAAAACATAATTTTTGACGGCGATAGAGTTGTGAGAAATTGTCAGAGTTGACGTTGTGGTCTATTTTATTAGTGTGTGTGTGTGTGGGTGTTCGTACAGTTTTTGTTTCGCTCTAACAATGAAAGATGCATTTTTAAGTGTACGAAACTTTCTAATCTCACTGTATCATCGTCTAACCGTTGTTTAGCGGTGCTGCGTCACAGTCGCTGTGCTAAGTCACGCTCGAATAGCGAGCTTCGCGTCATCACTTATGGCTCGTATTTTGGACGCTACGGTAGGAGGGATAGAAAGGGATGGCGTGAAACACCGAATGGGGTTTAGCGGCGGAGGCGATGAAGTTGTCAAAGCGGAAATCAAAATCGATGCGTGATTTTCTACTTTATGGTATATGAAAATTGGAAAAATGTGTTTGTCTGTCGCGTTCATCACCGACGCTCATCCATCTTCTGTCTCCCTAATGCGAAAAATGTAGGGGCAGTGGGGCACGGGAAATACTGTACTCGTTTTAGCTGTAATACTTATGACTGACAGTTGAAATAATTTAGAAACTTTATTTGGATTGTACGAAATTTATTATTTTATAATGTAAACGATTCCATTATTAGAACTTTTGAAGTTCCTGGGTACTGAGTGCCGAATGCTGAGGTTCCACCAAAAATTCAAACGTTCCGCATCAATAAAAATGATTTTGTGTAAATTGATGTAATATAAGATTTTTTTAATATTTAACAATTTATAAAGCTTTATGTTATTTTTTAGCATTGATAATAATATGACGAACATTGAAATGAACAGTTTTTTTTATTTGATTACTCGTATTATTTTGCAATATGGCTAAAACTTAAGATGCTATTTTCATCTAATAGCAGTTAATTTTAGTTGGATTTCTCTTTCGCCTTACTAAATTCTTTTGTAAAATTTTCAAGTACCGGTATTGGCATTTTTTTAGCATCTGAGTTTTAAGAATTGCATTGTATTTTATTTTGCGGAAATTCAATTTTTGTCGTGTGATGCGGTGTTTACATTCAGTCTCGTTATTTTGAGTTCACCAATTCGATTTTGGCATCGGAAACAACGGAGTTCTCCTCTGACGTCATTCCGCAGTTGTTCCCGTTGAATTTGCTCGCTTCCTGTTGATCGGCTGCGCTAAATTGGATTATTCTCGACGAGCCGGTTTACTTTCGCCCTAACGTTGGCTAGCCGGTGTTCCGTTCGCCACACGCCTGACTTGGCATGTTTACACGGTGACGGCTTACATCGTTTTAAAACCAATTATTATTTCGAAGGGGATTTATCTCCGATGACTTGACCTTCGCTGATATTGAAGATATTGCTCGGAGCTGTTGAACTTGATTGTAAAAGCCGCCGGCAGCATTGCTCTCGCGGTTTATTCGTCATCACCCCCCATCTTTCCTCCGCAACGGTTTAATCAATGAGAATTTTATCGATACATTGGACACGCCCTCCATTCACTTTGCACAATGGCTTTGGCACAACTCGCACTTATCATTTTATTATCCATTAAACTAGTTTTGTTCGATTGGTTTTGGTTAGCTCACTCGAGAGAGTGAGATTAAATTTAACGTAGATAATTATGATAAATACACTTAAGACGAACATATTTTTTACAAATTTTCTTTAATACGAAATTGTCGGCCCGGTTAACGACGCTGCGTTGCATTTAATGCACTTTTTCTTTGAATATTTAATGAACAAAATTTATTTTATGGGTTATTATGAGTGAAGTAGCCTTATACACTATTTTCCTTACTACCGTAGTACCGTACAAATGCTATAAATTCTAGCTTTATTTACCGGTACAGTAAAGTGCTGATGCACCATGTAAGTAAATCTATGGGATGGTTAACAAATCAGGAATAAAATGTTTTAAAACTTATTTACCGGTATGTGGTTTTTATAGCGTTTTAAAATGCCACAATTTTTTTATTATTGTTTTTTATCTTGCTCATGAAAGTGGTTTTGATAAATTTTGCTTGAGGGAATTTAATCTGTTTTTAGTACAATGTCACGTATTGCGATCAAAGCTTTAAACTTTAAAAGAAAATTAAGTCGCTAAATCTAGATTTAGAAGGTCAATGGCAACTCAATAAAAAGTGTAACCTGTGAAAATTGAATAAGGTTATAACATGTCTCTGATTTAATCTAGTAAATATTAAATACAAAATATGTCTAAAACATTAAAGCAGTGATATGATCATGCAAAATTATTGTAAACTATGTATGCAGCAGTATAATAATGGAAAATTTTAATGGTTTTTAATACGAATTTTATCAAACACGAAACCGTAAGCTCATTTGAATTATTTATTTATTTGCGTCAGTGATGGTATATTATTCAGTACGTGGTATGTAAAATTAATACATAATAAGGAATTTCTCTACGTGAATCGATATTTTTTGCTGTATTGATTTTGAATATAAGGGTTTGTGACAGGTTTTTCTGGTTTCTATTTTTGTTCATCACGCGCCAATGAACCTCGAAATTAGATTAAAGCACGTAATATCCCGAAAATAAGGAACGACGAAACAACAAAAATAATGGTTTTTTTTTAATAATTGTTTTATGGTTTTAAGAGATAGTTTTAAGAAATAAACTCGAATTTTTACGATTGTTTTAAAACAAGTTGAGTTATTCTAATCATGTTTTGTTTACAGGAATATGATTATTTACTTCGTTAAATTTCGTTACACTAGTAGGCTATTCGTTGCACCTAAATATATTTATTATGGGATATAAATACGCACAGGGTGAAAATTTCTTACGAAGTTCTCAATTCAAGACTTTAAAGTTTCCAAAATTATCTCGTTAAACTGAAATTTTCCTACCCGGAAATTCGTTGAACTGACATTTCGCAGTAGTCATCGCAATGTGTTTATATTTTGATAGTAGTCGGAGGTTTATTTTTATTTCTTTTTCATCTACCGATATTTAAATCAAATGAATTTGCCTGAATGATTCAGCCAGGCGCTCTTTCATTTTCGTGGATGTGAGAGAGTGGAAATGCGAGTTTTTCACGGCTAACCACTTTTTCTTTTCCATCAAACCGATCTACATTATTTTGCTTGGGTGTACCGGTGCGACCGGTGTTAATAAATGCGCGAGCGGAAGATGCGCGCGAGGTTGTTCAACTTAAGATTCGCACGGAGCGGAGGAATGTCAGCGCCGAATACAAAATAATATATTATGTCATCTAATACTATAATATGCACTCGGTAAAAATAAAATATCGGGAGTTTTATTTGGAGTTTAATAACGTGAACTTTATTAATCACCTGGTGAAGACACACACCGTGTAGAAGGCGAGAGATAGAACACGCCTTTCTATTGTACCGCGCACTTGAATTTGATGGGGGAAATGCGATAATGTGAAGAATTTAACGATTTACCGTGTTTGAAATTGAATCGAATCGCGTCGATCAATCGAAATAGACGACGTCGATTATTTTGTAACGCGCTTTTCTAAACCGGGAAAGAGAAAAAGAAAACGATGACGTAAGCGGATCTTTTAAGTTGTTGGTGACGCGCGACACTTTCCAAAATATTCCTGCGAGTTTCATTTTAAATTTAAGTAGAACGCTATTTTATGCGCAGTAAATGCGCATCTTTGTATTTTTATTGAAAAAAAAAAAAATAGATCGATTTTCTTCGGTGCATAGCGTGTCGTTTTGAGTGTTTAGGGGCGATGGTGAAGCGACGGGAAGTAATGTAAGTATTGTGCCTTTACACTTCTTACGGTTAAGTTCACAGTTTTGAAATTATTGTTGCGTATCATTATCTCATTTATTTCTATCGAAAATTAGTGTAGTAAATTTTGAAGTTCTTGTTTTTGTCAATTTATTTTCAATTTTGCTTAATTAAAGAGCTTTGGAAAGCTGTTTATTTTCTTCAGCATATGTGCAGTACGCGTAATACATAAAGAAGTCCTTTTAATAATAAAAAAAATCTGATAAACGAACGGTTTGGCGTGTGACGTTGGTTAATATTTTTGGGTTTGGATTTTATGGTGGAAAAAGATAAAGCAATAATTATTAACACTGCATAATTCTGTCCTTTTGGTTTACCGGTTGGTTTCTTAACGATTGAATTTTGTATCCAATGTTAAGCTACTGCACTTTATTGATAAATTTTAAATAGTAAACGAAAGGATAATACTGTAATTACGACAAATCTAAGAAGCCGTTCCAAAGTTTTGCAAATAAATACTATACCGGTACTGTACTTCTAAAAGCATTAAGAGAAATTTTGACGATTTCTTTTACAAATTATTACATAAAGTGTTACGCTCATTACGTTATGTGCTCCGAGAATTTCGTAAAAATGGTCTATTTAATTAAGAATTGGATGTTGAGTAAAATGTACTTAAGAATTTTGTATTCAAATTGTGAAATCTAAAATGATTATGTTGAAAACTTTGCGTTACATATGAAAGGGGTTGTATTTCCGTTAAAATAATATTAAACTAAAATAGCAATGAGAAATGTTAAGGTGGAAGTAATGCTTCTCCTTTTAATAGTCGAAACCGTCTCCGTTGCAGACTTATTAGAGTGTATTATAGTTCCTAAAACGAATTTTAAGGCAATTTAAAACAAATTTTATAGCTACATTAAAGTGCGACAGTAGATAATAAAAATTCTACGCCCCCTTACGTAAAACGCACTTTCTTGTACTTTTACGCCCAAAATTAGTAAAAAATGTGACGAAAAACATAAGCACAATGCGGTTTATAATATTAACCTAATTATCGAGATTATTATCATTTTAATATTCACGGTAAATGTTTTATTTGATCTTTCTACATTAGAGCTGCGCACTTTTACATTTGCACTGCAATTCTGAGTGGTACCTTAGGTTATAAACCCAAAGTACTGTAGATGCGAGTTTCGTGGCCGAATCCTCTTTCGAGGAGGAAGTTGCAATATATTAAAATATTCAAGTTGTTTACCAACATGGTTACTACGCTGCACTTGTTTATTTGTGCGAGAGGGAGTGTGGCTGGTGTTTCTTTGGCTGGCAAATATTTAGATTATTGAAGTTTACGGCTCAACAAATACGAGAATAGCGTACCGGTAAATAAAATATTGCATGACAGCGTGATGCCGAAATAGAGAGTGAGTGAAGAGGTTTTTCTCTCTGTACCGTAGTTTACCGCGTGCTGTGCTTGAATTCATTGTCGCGCTATCAGTTTTTCTTTTGGACTTTTTGTCTTACGCACAAAAATAAATTATTATTTTGATCAGTCACAACTCCAAAGATTAACCACTGTCTGCGATTTAAGTCGTGAAAGATTTCGAAGAATCAGCTGATCACGCGGTCACCATGTACGGTGCCTAAAGGGGCGGATGTGATGCTGCAATTTTACGAGTGTCTTACTTATTGTGACCTGTGTTGACTGATATTGCTCAGCACTTTAGCCTTTGATTAGATGAATGTGCAGTGGTTTTGTTATCGAATTGTATTAAATTTTGCGTTTGAAGTTCTACCTTAATAGAAAGAAGAAATATTTAAATAATATTTAAAATAAAGCAAAACTTAAAATATGTACTTTTTTTAATTCGAAAAGTTCCATTTCTTTCATTCAATTAGTTGAGTAGTCTTTCGACAATCTGTACAGGTTGGAAAATTTTCAATAGATGCAGTATCAGGCAAAATTAGCACAATACCGTATTTATGAATAGCTTATTTATGGGTTTTAACGCTTGTTGAAAGACAACTAAAAAGTGATCTTAATACTGTAGCACGTTATGTGACTGACAAATTTTTTTTAAAAAAATGAAAGGAATTTTAAGGACATGTGATCGAATTTAAAGTTAGTACATTTACCATTTTCAATTCTGCCAATGAAGAACTACAAAAGGTGAACCAAATTATGATTTTCTCAGCACGATGAAGGAATCGATTGCCTTTTTATTCTAATGTGCACTATATTACATGTTCACCTAGTTCTAAACGTCCGTAATTATTGTATTTAATTCTTAACCAGGAGGAATTTTCGATAAGAATAACAAGAGGTTATACTGCATGCAACAATACTAAATTAATGTAATAATTTTGGAACGTATACCGGTACTTAATTTTAGCTTTTATGATAAATTCTAACAGTACTTTTTGTTTATAAAGGTGAAATAAACAAACATATTTTTGTGCCTTGTGTAAATTTCGATTACCGGTATACGGTATTTTAGTTCTTGTGCTATCACGAGAGTACCGGTTTGGCACCTTTGTTCAACTCGATTGCCAAATACAGTCTTCCATAATTTAATTTTATTTACACATAATATTATGTTCTGCAGGAAGTGGCTTGAAGAAGGAAAGGAAGGAATGCTTGAGGGGTAAATTACTTCCTAAAGTACTGCAAAGAAAGTCGATGTTTAAAAAGAACTGTGCTTCGGTATATAGTTATTAAATGAATATAGATTAGGTTATAATTTGCCACTAAAATTTGTTATTGATTTTGTAATTGTTTTATCGATTAATATCGAGTTTGTTTACTATTTTGACTGTTCGGTAAACCATCTGCATGATTTAGCTATCTCGAGACAGAGGATTAAAGTTCAAGTGGAGATATGAACGAGGAAGGGCGGTAAATTATTTGGTAAAAATAGTACGCGTTTGAGATGGATGAAACTAGTAGACGGAATGGCTAGTGCACGATTGAGACGGTGGTTGATCGGAAACGATCAATCGACCGAATTTGTCGTGGTGGTCACGGCTTACGCTACGGTTACGGTGGCGGCTATTGTATACGCAAATGTCCAGGAGCTGATCAAACGCTTGATCCGGTTTAAGAAAGTTCTGACGACGTGTATGTCGGTCAAACGCTATCAGCGTCTGGATAAAGAGCATTCCGAAATGCTGCAATTATTAGGGAGAGTGATCGAGGATTACATGTACCCACAGTTCTCTTTCGACGCCACTCCCACCGCACTCAAATGCTCAAGAAAGAGCAGAACGATCCGCAAATACAGGTAGTATTATTATTCTTGTAGTAAATTATGTACTGTATTTGTAAAGGACATTCATGACAGGACTCGGTTCACTAATATTAAATTACTTTTTACCAGTTGAAACCAATGAATATTCTAAGTAAATATTATTCCTTTTTACCAGTTGAAACCAATAAATATTATAAGTAAATATTATTACTCTTTACCAGTTGAAACCAATAAATATTATAAGTAAATATTATTACTCTTTACCAGTTGAAACCAATGAATATTATAAGTAACTCTACATCTACATGTATTAGTGACTCATTAGTGCCAAGGTACAAAGTGTTGAAGTGTTCAATATTGGTAATAAACACTAATAATATTATTATTTATTGTGAAATAGGGCCCCGTAATTTTTTTTTAAATCGTACGGAATTATATTTAAAAAATATGTCAAATTTTGGGGTGTATTTTTCTCGTGTGATTTAAAATTGAAAACATGAGCCCCATTGAATTTATAAATTTATCTGGATTTTCACATATAGCAAGAATTACTTTGGGGATTGGCGTATTTTAAACTAAAATACAGTGTTAATTAATAAAATCAATGAGTGAACATGTATTTACAATAAATATTTTATTGTGGCTAAAGTATTATTTTTTGTGGTTCTATCACTATGAATTTAGGGATGTTTCATTATTATACAGTTTAATTTTTAAATTAATTGACCACGTAGCTTAACAATTTTTCTTTTAAATTTTTAACTAGGGCAAAATTTATCGTGTCACTATTAGCACAATAAAACTTAATGGAACCTTAAAACCATCTTTTTAAAGTTGGGGTAACAGATTATTGTCAGAAAGAAATGTTATTTCAAAATATTTTGTTGAACGTATAGTGGGAGAATCCCGTACCTAATAAATGCAGTATGTGCTCGTTTTGGGTAGTTGCAGTAATAAGCAAGTATCGTGATTTTTGGTGCTGCTCACGCAATGAGCAGGAAGAATTGAAAATTACATTACAGCGTAATTGAAATAGCTTCTTGTCTTGCTTGATAAGGGTTTATTTCTTTATCTGTGTTTTATAGAAAAGATTGGATAATAATATTTGAGGTGTTTGTGGACAGTATCGAATTACAATTCTAAGAATGAATGTCAAAACTCTTATATAAATAAAGGCAATTGACGCGCTATATTTTGATTCGTAATTTTTTTGTTTTT
Organism: Polydesmus angustus; assembly: GCA_034698085.1. NCBI lineage: Eukaryota > Metazoa > Arthropoda > Diplopoda > Polydesmida > Polydesmidae > Polydesmus > Polydesmus angustus. Next base: position 53,270 of record JAQGAY010000078.1, read on the forward strand.
GGATTCATCTTTCTAAAAAAAAATTTTTTCAAATAAACTAACATGTACAGTAAGTTAAGGTTAATATCCGGTTTGGTGTGAATGTTCGAGTGTGATGAGATTTTATTTTCACTTTTATTATTATTAATTTTGCGAATGAAATCGATGAAGCGTCTTTTGTATTACTGTACATGATTGTATTTGAAGAAAGTTATTAGCGTGGCTTTCCGCCAAGCTCATGTCTTGTCTCTCTCGTAGACAGGTGAAGCGAAAAATTAAATTAATTTTTCTAGCCTAGCATCTTTCGCATTCTTTTTTCTACTCTTGTACTTATCGCTTACAAATCAAATATATAGGCTACACACTTCATTGCTCATACCGTAAGTTATCGATCCAAACTTTCTCTTAGAGTTTATTTACAGACTTTGAAATAATAGAAAACATTGTTTCTAAAAGCTTTTTGCACACATACACATGATACACTGTGCGTGGACGAATGTTTTGTGTATGATGCGTAATAGTGGACAAATAAAATCGTATTTAGTCTGAGAGCCGAGAAGTTTTTTTTTTGTATACAGTACATGTATTACATATCACACACTAAGAAAACATCTTGTAGGTAACAACAATACAGTATTGTTGATTTTTCAAGGTTTAAAAAAAATATTTGTTTAAGCTGATATTTTATTATGCTTAGTATAGCACGTAGAATGAATGTATGGCAAAATGTTTTGAAAGTCACGGTTAAAAACTATTAGTTTGTGTCAATGAATTTTAGTACAACTTAGTAAAAGTAATTAACGAAATTTGTAGGCAAAACGGTAAAATCATCAGTTCTTTTGTAAAAAAAAAGTAAATCCCCGTATTTTGCGGGCTAGCGATAAGCCGCTCTCCCGATTTACAAAATCATTTAAAAAAAGAAAGTGCATTCGAACTTCATATTATACACTGCGTCACTTAAAAACGTTTTACCGTCAAAAAAATGGGGCTGTCAAAATTTGATAAAAATATAGAGGTTCGTTCGTTTATTAGTTACATGTAAAAGTTTATGACTTGAGTTCCGTTTAGAACGATTAAACCATTTTCGAGGGAAAAAATAGGCATGGATGGCCCTTTTGGATACTGAACGGCTGTATTGATGGTTCAGATTGGCGAAATTATTTTGCCACGTGCACGTGCAGCAGGCTACATGTACCTGTAAATGAATTTCATTGTAATCAATACAACTTTGCTCACTTGGAGAAATTACTGTTTTCATCAAAATAACGATGCCTGTGCAGTATTTTCAAACATCATTATTTACCTAGATTTTAGTTTTATGGACACGGTTTGAAATTACGAGATAAATTTAATGTGAACTTTCTGTTTGAAAATAATTTTTTAAAAATTGAAGTTATTCGCAAAAGCTATTGATTATTTCAGTGCATCACGGATATGTCGAAAAAATGTATTCTCCTGAATATAGATCTATTAAAGTACTGTTCTCTTGTAAACCATTATTTTCGGCAGCTGTGTTGCAAATATAACGTTGCACAGTGTAATTTTCATCTCTTAGGAATATTGAATTTTTGAACCATGAGTTATATCAAATGATAAATCTCCAAACTTTATCAACTACTTAGTCAATGTCTGCGAGTTTGTTATGATTGGGACGCGAAAGTCTTGACCTTGAAGGGGAACGTTAATGAAATGATTGTCGCGGATGTGATGGAAAAAGATTTTATGAGCCCGATACGTGTCACATTTACATAAGAGTTAGCAAGTGATGAATCACAACTACCATGTATATTTGCGGAGCGCTACATACGGGTTGATAAGCAGGATTAATAATATTAACGAGAATTAAGATACCGGTAATTAATTAATTTTTATTGGAGAATTAAGGTTTATTTTGTTATTTGATGGTGGAGATGAACATGGTTTTAGGAATTTCGCTGCAAATCCGAAAATGTTTAGTTTTTTTATTATATGCCGGATAATTATATTTAAAAGTAATAAATAATTTACGGGAAGGGCGAAATGAAAATGGTAATCTCAATATAAAATACTGTAAATATTTAAATTTTGATCTTCTGCATTTATTGTTAAAGTGATGGAAACCTTTTTCATTTGAGTTTAGTTGTCGAATTAAAATTTATTTGGTGTTTAGGAATAACCAGGCTTGGGATTATAATATTTTTAGATTAAATAAAGAAGTTAAATAAATATTTGATAATTTGACTTCGGTTTAACAACTTTTAAAGTAAATCGTATATTACGTTATGCATTTTTTATGATGCAATATGCGAATTTGTGCTTTTTATTAAGTTATGGTTATAGCGAGTTCAATCCAACTTTGCAAATGAATCAAGTTTATTTGGCTTATTCGTATCATCTTTCCATGATTTTACGAAGAGACGGGAATGTAGGCTACTTTTTTTTTATTTTATTTTTTTGGGTTTTTAGGGTAATTTTTAGTTGAAGGTGAAATAAAGGGTATTGGAAATGTTATTTTTTTCTGATGAGATTGAATAGCACTTTCGCAACGATTTTTTATGTTGTAATTATTTGGCAGCCATGAATAAGCGGCTAAATACTATATTTAACAGGAATTAATCGACAAGTTTCAAATAAAAACGTATTACAATCATTGCAGAGGTGGATTTAGAATTATTCTGCCCTGAGACCAAAATATTTTCTCACTCCTTAAAATGATCACGAGTTTGGCCAATCCGGTTTTACTGGCGTTAAGATTTTTATGCAAACAATTCTCGATTGCAACTGCTTACATATACATGTACTGTATTATGTAAACATGTCATACTCTTAATTATTTATTTGAAAGATGATCAATTCTATTACTGGTGCCATGTTTTATTAAAAAGAAAAGGTCGGACTCTTCAAATTTTTCTATAAAGTGCTTGATATTTTAAACACAATCAGATTTTTTTTTTGCTGTTTTTCGTCAAGACAAGCACATTTGCATGAACTTTGTTGTTTAATTTAGCTATAGTTTAGTAATTTATGCTGCAGCTAAGTATAAGATTCATTAGTATCATTATTTATTTTTTGATTTTAACATCTGTGCAGGACAGTAACATTTTTTCCGTATCAACATTCGAATTAAATATTACTATAGCAGTCGGAAAACTTTGTTATTCCTTAAATACAGCGATCTTTCGGCTCACGAGTTTAATCCGTTCCAAACCCCTCGTACATTACGGCAAATTTTTCTATAGGAAACAATGTAAAATGTATTAATCCGTTTAAGACTCAATAGCATGTGAACATGATTAAGAAAAATGATATTGCTACCTTTTTAGTTTACTAATACAGTACCAGAAATGATGAAACAGTTACAGTAAAATGCTGGGCTTGCAGGATAAACGTTTGTAACGTGTGTCTTTAAAACTACGAAGCTTTTAAAAAAGGAATAAATCAGCCAAATTTTAATGAAAATGAAATATTTTTTAAATATTTACATACAACAACACCTCCGATTTAATCATAAAAAACAATTTTTAGAATATGACCTCTGCAACTTAGTCGGCACGTGTTAACTCAATTAGCAGTTTTTTCAGTTTATAAAAAGCGAATAAACAAGTCAAATTTTAATGAAAATAAATTAATTTTTTAATAATTATTTAGAACAACATCACCGA
>JAQGAY010000079.1:0-56750 GCA_034698085.1 Polydesmus angustus
AAGAAGTATTACGCATTATTCGTAGTCTCGTAGATTAGCAGAGAGAGTAAACTCATTAAACTGGTATAGTGTTAATGAACTGTCGTTTTGAAGGCTAAAGCCGTAGAAATGTAACGGTTGATTTTTTACTCCGATAAGCAACCAAAAAAAACCCCTTATACATCCAGACGAAATACGTTCCAACCAACTAGATGAAAATCCATTTGTTTCGTTTAATTACACTAGAACAAAAACGGTCATTAACTTAAAAAAGAAACAGGATTTCGCGCCTCATCTAACTCTTACCTTTTTTATTTCATTTATTCAGGATATAACCGAGTAGCGACGATACGTTTTGATCGCCCCAGCTTTTTACTTTTAAAGATTGTAATTAACGGATATTAGCATTAAACCACGTTCGAACGACGATAATCAATTTATTATTAATTCATACGCACGAAGAAAATATCCGAGAAGCGCATAATAATAATAATAATAATTACTCCCCAACACCTTTCCAACGCCGACAACAGATTTTCATTCTTTCCCCCCAATAAAAATAGCGGCTGATCATATTTCGCAGATATATTTTCCTTACACAGTATAATCGATGAACTAGATGTACAGTAAATAGAAATTTTCTTAACCCAAAAAAAATTTCACTCGCTAAAACGTCAACAAAATTTTATTTCGCAAATTTATTTTCGTGCAAAAAGAAGAAAATAAATTTTTTTTTCTCGATAATTTATGAGAGCGCATTTGCTAAAAATTTAAAAAGAGGCAACGAAAAAAAAATAAAATAAAATTGCGTTTACCGCAATAAAATATGAATAAACAACGTCAATGCGCATTTGAATATTTGACGCATCGAGAGATATCTTACATTATTCATGTCTTCCTACCATTTTCCTTTTACACACTCAAAATCAATGAAGCCATCGAATATCAAAGTATAATCAAACGATCAACTGCTAAAAATAAAAATCTATCTTACCTATCAAATTATTTCGCTAATCGATAACAGCCGCAAACAAATTTTTTCAAAAAAAAAAAAAAAGTTATTCTATAGTATGAAAAAATAAAAATTTAACGGATGTCATCGACGTGGAAGTGAATTTTAAATGATTGTTTATGTTCATTACTTCATCCGCTACTCATTGTATTGTAACGATAACATTCAAAACTAACGTTATTATCAATTGTTGTTATCTCAATGTTAGCTCAATTAGCTATTTAGCTTGCTAGATTCCTGAGTGATGAATAAAAATAGAAAAAAGCAATCAAGACCGGAAATGTGAAAAAACATTTTTTTTTTACTAAAAAAAATACGACTTTTATTATTTTTATTTTACAGACCACTTTCCAGTGTTGTTTCTAATTCTTCGCTACACTATACGTGCTGTCAACATCTGGAGAAGAAGCCTGACCTTTTTTTTTTTTTTTTTCTTTTTCGTTTTTCTTTTCAAAAGTACTAAAAAAAAAAAAAAATTGGGTTTCTTCTACTCTATGGACCGCCCTCGAAAGTATCTGAGAACCATAAAAATAAGGAAAGAAAAAAAAAAGATTTTTTTTTTGCTATACTAGTAACATATTTGATAATAAAAATGTGCGAGAACTATAAATATTCGAATTGAGTTGTGCCTGTTAACCCGCCCACCTAAAAAATTGTTTACTCAAATTATTCGTTAATTGAGCCTATTATAATAGTTAATATTTTAATTTTCGAACGTCAGCTGTTTCTAATAAATTATATTAACATCGTTGAAACCGCAAATTACGATATTTTGCTGACAATTTTATCGTGCAAACAACGTTCATTTTATAAATACAACGTTAAATTTTTGAAAAACCGTATTACTCAAAATTAAATTACGAAAAGAAAAAACATTTCGTAAAATGAGAAAAGAAAGAAAGAAACAAACAAACTTAATGCTTCATAAAATGCGAAAAATTTAATTAGTACGTACATAATTTTAAACTGAAATTTAATTATCTTCTTCTCAAATAATAATAATAAAAAAAAAGATTAATTTTATTTAAACTCGTTTCGACGTCATTGTCATTTCGAGTGGATCTCGTTTCATCAAGATTAAGTTATAATGCATATCGTATCATCGCGTGAATAGCGTGGAAAAAATAAACGAAAATCGCATTTCCTCCCTATTAACCGGGATATATTCCCATTAAAAATCTGGAAAAAGATGCGCGCACGAGTTGGGGGAAAAATCAAGACTCGGTCGCCAAGAATTTCCATTAGCGTAATGCCTGGTCTGAAAGAGAAAAAGAAAAAAAAAATGTAGCGAACGAAGGATGCGAAATGTCACGCCTGCTGTGTACCGGGCTCTGCCTGCGTCCACATACATAATAACCTAACACGATATTTAATATATCCAGACGAAGTAATGTACAAGTGGAGTTGGGTGGGGGAGGAAAGGAAAGTGGGGCCGAAAAGGGGGAAAGAGAAAGGGAAAGAGAGAGAGAGAGGAGGGATTGAGAAGAAGGAAAGAGCGCATGATTTTAAGATAAATCGTCCTAAAAAAAATCGATACGAATTGTTTAGCTTTTATTTCCGTCGTCGACAGACACCATAAATTGTTGGATATGAAAGCACAAACTCCAAGACTTTGAAAAATACTCGCTCTATAATAAAGGAAACAGCAAACCTGGTCCACGCATCTATCCAATTTCCAAATAGCCCCCCCACCCAAACTTACAATAAAGATGTAGGCGAACGATACCACCGCTACAGGTTAAAGTTTTAAAAAATTCCTCATCGACAGCTTAGATTTTAAAAATGAGATTACGTTTTTAAGAAGAAAATTTGCTTATCCGGTAACTTTTACACTTTTAAACAATCAATAATATTATTCGGAAGTTTCGCAAAAAAAAAATAATACAAACGGTATCAATTTGTCATAACGACCAAAATACATAAGCTTAATAATTCTTATCACCAAGGATGTCTAATTTTATAAAATATTGCATAAAAATAATCTTAAATTAAAAAATAAATAACAATAACATTTACGATAACTATCTTTGCAAAAACTTTTAAAAAAATATTTTATTGTTTGTTTTGATCGATAAAAACAATCTAGAAGCAACTTACGAGTATAATACAGTAATAATTATTGTTATATAACATCGCTTAAATTTTATATTTTTTATAAAATACAACATTATTGATCTACATGTATTTTAAAGATTTTTCCCACAATAAAAGTACGGCATACCTTAATATCCCAATAAAAATATCCTAAATAACCCAATCCTAACATTAAAAAAATATAAACTTTTGAAGCTTCATAGCAGCAAATGACCGGAGAATTCGATAAAAACCAAATGCGAAAGTAAAACTGAAGATTACAAAAACAATTAATTATTTTTTTTTTTTACTAAAATAAACATTTAAGGGAATCCTCATTATACCGTGTTTACAGTAGGCTACTGTATTTCTCATAATGTAAAAGCCACAATTTCCTCTCTTCTTTAAATTAACAGCACTTGTCTCGAATATTAATTCATATAAGTCGAGCGAAGTGATTGAAGAGCATTCGTGAGTGCAATATTTACATAAGACATAGGGGAAAGGATAAGGTTATTTACGATTGGCACTGCAGCCGCGACGCGACGTTAGAACAAGGGGTGCAAGCGGGTGTTACTCATTTGCATCATGCTTGATCAATTTTACGAGTTCCCGAAGAATAAATAGAAATGCGTTAACAACAACCAGTTCATCAAATTCATTCGCTTCACTTTTCCTCGTCAATACGAACTCATTTTCGCAGCTTTCCCTCCAATCTCCATTACAAATAATTAAAGTAATCTTTTTTATAGCCAAAAAAAAAAAAAAAGCGAGAAATCTTAACCTAATTCGATCGTTTTCGGCAGCAACTATAAATATTTTAAGATTTTTAATTTTCTCAAAGCTTTGAATCGTAAATTTTCTCAATTTCTTCTTATTTGATTTGAGAACTCGATTTTAGGTTAACATAATTCAAACTCTCCAAACGTAAAATATTTTTAATACGCGCATTATTATCTAATAAAATCGTGCTAGTTATTTCAAAAAAAAATAATAAATATTATGATGACGATAGAGATTTAACGAACTATATCTCCCCAATTCCCACCCACTCACCATTCCACATTAAGTTACGCATTTATTTTTTTTAATAAAAAAAAAATTGCAAATTCAAAAAAAAACTTTCGATTTACGTATGTACGTAGTTGCGCATTCATTCACTTACTTTATCAACGGTTAAGAACGAAAAAAGAAACAACTTTATTCAATTAACCTACATGGTATAATTAAAAATGTCGCTATAATAATCGACATCAATTTATACACACTGACACATTTCTTTCCGGCTTTTAACGTCACGTCAATTGCAAAAATGTTTGTTAAATGCACACCGTATTTATCATCTTGTCAATAAATAAATAATTTGCTGTATAGAAAATGATAAATAACATAAAAGCTGTTGATAATTTTCCAAAGAAATATTAAGAGAATGTAAACATATCCATAGCTGTATATTTTACATGCATTAAACACGATAAAAATAATTGAAGCTTTTTATTTTACGAAAAAAAAAATATCCGTTTAAAAAAAAATTGTAAAGAAGTCTCCATTTATTTTATTAGTGTATTTCGCCAGTAAAGGCTCAATTAGAATGCGCCGTAGTCAGAATCAGACATAGAGGCGTATGATTATCTCGCGTGATAACGATCACCGTATATCAAGCAGTACACAGTAGATTTGTAAACAGATGTTATTTTAGAAATTGGAAAAATTTCAATAGAATAAGATGATTCATAACGGGGGTTGAAATTCTGATATTGTACGAGTACATAAAATACATGTATATGTACAAAATCTAAATATTCAAGCGTCTCGCGACAACAAGCAGGGAGTCTTAAGCCCCTCAAAAAAACAATCATTTTAAATTAAAAAATAAGTAAATTTCCTTACAAATGTTTTTAAGCATAATAATTCAAAGTTACGTCATTGCCACTCGACTAAAAAAATATTCAAATTTTAATTAAAAATAAATAACCAACCTTCAGAAAAAAATTTTTTTTGTTTTTAAATTAGGTTATTGAAAAACAAAAATATCGAGCAACATCCTTGTTGGTTTTTTTTTTTTATGAAAAAAAATTTAGTTTTATAAGTAATAATAAATCTCATTGTAAAATAAGTATGCTTCACCAACCGTATTAAAGTTAACCCAAAAAACTATTTATTTCTCGTCACTTCTATTTAAACCAATACCGCGTAATATTTTTATTTACGAAATAAAAAAAAAAAAAAGGACAAAAAAAAAATGTCTAACTCATTCGCTAATATAATTTAATCTAGAAAAGAAAAAAAAAATCTCATCGGAAATCGTCCTCGCCTCATAACGCTTTTAAAAAGCACTCGTTTCGCGCAATAGAACAGAGGTATTACACGTAAGTTACATAGCGAGCGAGTGTGTTGAGAGTCCACCTTTTATGTATCACCTAACCTACCCAACCTTTATTTTTAACGTTACGTAATCACCGAAATGACGGAACGACGCAAAATGCATTCCCAACAATTTCGACGCAATCAAAAAGCACACACACACACGTGACATTCCCCATTTTATTTCCGACCTAATAAAAAATAAAAATAAAACTAAACTTTTATTACGAAAAATGTCAACATCTCTCGATCAAACAAATTATTCACGACAATAATATTCATATCGAAATAATACTTAATCCAATCCAGATTAATATAAACTTTTTTATTATCCATATAAATCTTTATTTGCGCAATCATTATTTTCGTGATCGAGTATCTTTTTACAACTAAACTATAAGCTTATCGCATAAAAAAAATATCGATTTATAAACCCGCGCGCGTGCGATGATCATTTCAAAATCTGCATTAAAAAAAAAAAAAATTCGAATGGAAAAATAAAATAAACATAACAAAAACAAACACAACTAAATACTCATAATTAAAATAATAAAAGAAAAACACAGCTGAATGTGAGATGAATGGAAATCAGCTGTCGAAGTAAAAACCAAAAATAATATAATGTAGATGGCGTCGACATAAGAGTACGCGTGTCGCAAATCAACTCGTGGGCATTAGAGAGAGAGAGAGAGTGAAAGAGAGAAAACACAAGGCAAATAAATTATTCAAAATGGAAGCAGCAAGAGCCACCACCACCACCACCGCCGAGTGAACCTTGTGTTTCGAATGTTAAAATGGCGAGTGCCGGTGACGTCAGAAAGGGGAGAGAACTGCAACAAAAACAAACTGGGCTGGTGAAATATTCGTCTCTCTCTCACACACACACACTACTACTGTACTACTAGGTACTCTTCAACACAACCTCTTTTTTTTTTTTTTTTTTTCATAATAAAATGGCGTCCAACAATAGTAAAAGCAGCATTTACACAATCATGATGACACGGAGCGTGAGAGAAAGAAAGTGGGGGGATGGAAAACGATGGGGGAAGGCAGGGTGTGTGAGAAACCCTGCGAATCAAATTTCCACAAATTTTTATTGATCACAATTTTTGTTTGAAAGAACAGTAGTAAAAATAAAATGAAGAAGTCTTTCAAATATTTAAACGAACAAAACGACGTGAATAATGGGCGCGACAAATTAATTAGATGTAGTAGACAAATGTTCTGAAGAATAAAATTGAACACTTTTTTGATTCGTATTTCAAGCAACATTTCTTTCCTTTTAATTTTTTTTTTTTTTTTTTTTGACAGCTATTGCCACATTTGCATTACATTTTCGGAAATTATAAATGCTTCGAGTATAAAACTTTTAACGTAGTTGTATATTATTATAGTACAGCATATACAGTACGTCATGTCGGCTATATGGTGCGCATAATATTCACCTTTAATAAGGAAGTAATCTCACGAGTTATTCACTCTTTTAATTCGTTTGCCGCTAACAGAAAGAGTTTTAAAAAAAAGAAGAAAAAAAAAAAACTTGACTTGTGTTAAAGCTTATCCGTCTAAATAAAATATATTTCGTATACCGGTATAAAATTACGTTATAATTAAGCGAAGCATCCACTATTAAATGCTTCATTATATTAACTTCCCTTCAAAAATAAAAACAGCATTAAAAAAAACGAAAATTTATTAAAAGCAATATCTTTTTTTTTTTTTTTTTCATATCCAAAAATGATTTTTTTTTCGGGTAAATTATGAACTACTTTTCCGCAGATTGACAATCAATTTCCGGTTTAAAAGTTTACGATAGCAATGTACGGTCTAGAAATAATAATCTTCCGCCATTCCGAGCCTACAAAATTAGTTCAACATTATAAAGGTCATTATCTAAACTCAACGTAAATATTATTTTTAATGGCATCATTTTCCCCTATAATTTTTTCGAAGAATTTAAAATTATAACAATATTAAATTAAAAAAAAAAAAATTTTAGATTACCGCACAATTGTTTAAATAAAATATTACCCCCAAATTAAAATTGCATAAGTTAATAAAAATTATATTAACTTAAAATTCAAAATACTATATTTTTTTGTTTTATCTCTTCATAAATTTACAAAAATTAAAGTCAAGTAATAAATAATTAAAACTTTTATTTTCATCCTACGTGTAAACACGACAACCATTTAAAATTGGCCTTCTCTTACGCGATCGCGTTAGGCGAACAGCCAAAAACGAAAGAAAAAAAACCATTTTTATTAAATAAAAAAAATAAAAAACTACGAACGGAAATCGTAAAAATCGTATTCGAGAATTTAATTAAACACGAAACAATTTTCTACCTTTAATTTTAATTACGCAAACAATTTAATTACGAATGCGGTTGCAGTCGCGATTTAAATTTTCAACCGCTTTTACACATTACAACTTATTCTCTCCTCAATACAAATAAATAAATCCATATAAAGAAGTTAGAAATAATAAGTAAATAAAAAAATTTCACAATTTGAAGGCTAGTAGAAATTACACAGCTTCTTCCAAATAAAAACGTTACTCAATAAACGCCCAAGTAAGCACATGAGCAGTTTGTCTCCCTAGATCTAAAAAGCCTTGGAGATTCAGACGCCGATGAGTTCGTTAACGCTCTCTCTCACTCGTAAACACACATTCATAAAGCTATGATTCCACTCGCTCGATGACTGTGACCGACCAACCAACCCACCCACTCGCTCACTCAAACAAAATAAAATTCAATTTTAACCCATTTATTCGATTGCCCGAATCAAATAAATCATTTTGTTATGAAATATTATTCCGCGAGGCTCATTAACCAAATTAACTACCCAAATAAACGAAAGAAGAAGAAAAAAAAAGCTTTGAAAAAATAAATAAAAAGAATTTTGAAAAAGAATTCAAAATATTCTTCAAAAAATATTCTCAATAGAAAAAAAAAGGAAAAAAGAAGTTGAAAGGGAACGAAAAATCCAACTGGAAATTAAATATCCCTCCTCCTCCTATTCCCACTTGAGCCTCTCTCTCTCGCGCGCGCTTTTCTCCCAAATTACTCCTTCAACTTGTTCTATCCCTTTCCTCAACTCAACTTTGAACTACCCTCTCACCGACTACTTCTACACCTTTTATCACCCTAAAAATTCTCATAACAAACGGGAAAAGAAAAAAAATAAATAAATCGAGATCTTCCAAAATTTTTAATTGATGTTTATTTTTTTCCGATCATTTGATTTTTATTCGAAAAAGTAAAAAACATAACTTTCATTGTTATTCTCTAGTTGTTAATAGAAAGGGGAGAGAAATAAAACGAGAGCATACTGAAATTATTATTTTGATATCAATCAAAAGTCTAAACGATGACATCAAATTAACTCGCAAACGGTGAAAAACGCAAAAAGGAAAAATCAATATTATTTCGAACTGAGCAGAAAACCATACTGTAGTAGTGTACTATATAAAACCTTTTATTTTATACCGAGTCATTATTTAAATCCGTAAACTACTTTTTTTTAAATATGCGGTATATAATTATTATTATACTGTAATTATTCGTGAATTAACCGGGGAGAGAAAAAAATAATTATTCTCAAACAGTGTGGCGCATTAACCTTCGCCTAAAATTAAATTTCGCACATATCGACGCCATTTATTTTATTAACTATATCAACGTCAGCCTTCGTTAACATGTTATTGTGTACGTTGTCGATGACGAATCCAATACCAACCAACTTCCATCCCTCCCTCCCTCATCCTAACTTTTGCTGCACCCCCCGAAATCAACCATTTTCATCTCAATCCCTCAACCTTCTGCCCCCATCAAACAGTGCATATTATATACAAGTGCAGACCCAATTGAAGAGAAAAACAAGAAAGAAATAAAAATATATATCCCATTCAAAGGTAGGCGCCGGTATACACAGTACTCGGAGAAAAAAAAAAAGAAATATTAAACAAACAAAAAAAAAAAATATCGAAACCAGCTTTGTGTATATGTTATATTATTAAATTTACAAATAGAGGAAGTATACGGAATGTGTAAGGAATGATCAACCCTTTCCTTTTTTTCTCCATCCATTAGCCCACACTTTTTCTTAGAATAAAAAAAATAATAATATGCATCCATTTTACGTTGATTTAGATTTCTCACGAGTCATCAATAATTAAATAGCGGCATTACGTCATTTACGCCTGAAAATATTATTCACCTCAATTTCAAGGCTAATACGATAAGAATTTGAACAGGTAAAAAAAAAAAATAATATTACGTCTTAAAGATATTGGCAAAGAATGTTCGTAAATAAAATTAATTTGCGGAGAAAAAAATAAATTATTACGCGTAGGATAAATAAATTGTTTGTTACGCAAAATGACGAAATTCAATTTTATTCCCGATAAATTTCCCAGCTGCAATATCTTTTCACTTTTTTCTCGCTTTTCCCCTCTCCAAAACAATTTTATTTTCTGATTAAGATTATCAAGAAAAAATATATTTGAAAACAACAACCGCATAAATATCAATACAGTTGGTGCCAAATGTATAGAGCTGTCGGCGATTGCTTACGTCACGCTCTTCGTCTAAATACGTACTATTAAAACCTCGATTTTTATCCGGGTTTATGTAGAGCGAGCCTAAATTAGATAATACGGTTATCGCGCTACAACTAGATTTAAGATTCATTAACTTAATTAATTAACCTTAAAAAAAGATTAATTTTATTTTGCATTTTCTTGGAAGAATTCTTTTACAACAAAACTAATATAAATTTGTAACTAGAGTTTTAAAAATTTTTTCAAAATAAAAGTTTATTCCAGATATTAACGCAGGTAATTTAATTATTTTCGACGGATAATCGACGTTTTACTGTGCAAATCTTTGGGTATAAAAAATAATAAATACATGACACGACGACTACCCTGAATAATATCACCATGCACGTTGTTGGCTGCGTCAATATGCATGTAAAAGGAGGAGAAGGATAAGAGAAAGAGAGAGGAAGAGAAAAAGTTTAAGAAGAAAAAAAAACACAAATTCGAGAAAACAGATTTCAATTATTCTTTTCCACCTCTTCTCTCTCTCACACACACAATCCCTCGAGTTACAATAGAAAGAGGAGAGAAAAAAAAAAAAAAAAAACAAGCTGCAACACTTCGATCAATCCTGACTAATGCATTTACATTTCAAAATTTATAGATTAAGAATGAAAATTGCCACCAACACTAAACAACCGACAAAATAACAAAAATAATACTGAAAAAAAAAAATAACTGAATTTTCATCTGGGCGTTGAGAAATAAATTTTAAACATCAAAAAAAAAAAATTATTTTCTTCTTCTTTTTCCACACAACACACACACTCTGCATGCAAATTAATTGAATAAATAAAATTATATTCGCAACGGCGTATCGTAATATGATTTCACCACTAAAAAATATTTTTTCCCCGAGCTTTTAAAATAAATAAACAAAGAAAGTAATTATTGCGAAAGTTGTTGAACGAGAAAAATAAGTGCGCGAATCCATATTAAGTTTGGCGGAATATCAACTCATTACCGGTGTGAGCACCGCGCTATTTTTATGATAAGCTATTTTCAGTCATTCGACTATCACCAATGACAATCGTATATTATTCTATATTATTCTCGTTTCTTTCTTTTTTTTTTTTTTTTTTCATCGTTAAAAATTAGATACAGTAGTTACGAAATGCGTTAAATATAAAATTATCTCCTCAACCAATCATTCGAATATTTCGAGAGAAAAAAATTATTAAAATATTAAGATCAATAATAATTTAATATATTATCTCACCTACGAGTGAAATGAGAACAATAATAATAAAAAAAATTAAAACGTCATCGTTGGAAAATATTATAATTATATCTTTTAAAATAAAATTAATAATCGGGAATATAAAACAAGCTGATAATATTATTCTGATTTTACCCTTAATATTACTGAATTTTTTTTATTAAAAAAAATAGTAATCAAATAGTTAAGCTGATGTCATTAATGGTTTTTCATTGTGCGTATGTGCTTAGAGAACACCACGTGATTTGCAGACCTGAATTTGTAATAAGTATCAATGACGTCACCGTGAAAAGTTCATAGAAACTTGTGCAGTCCAAATCTCCGCATGATTTTTTTTTTTTTTTTTAGTTGTTGCAGTTTTGACACAGTCGAATATCAACAAGTTTTTCTCTCTTTATTTTTTTGCTTTTACTTCAAGTGCATGAAAAAAATAATACTATCTATTCTTTAAATATGCCATATTCAAATCCCACTTCAACCTTGATAAATTAAAATTTAAGATTTTCTTCCCATCCCGATAAGCATTAACCAACAAAAAATAAATAAATAAAATAAAACAATAGAAAAATTTTTTTTTTCTCCTCTCTTCCCAACGCTGATTTGTAAAATATTATAATACAGTATACCGGTGAAATAAATTTATGATTAATCCTTTTAAAAACTGCTACGATAAATTATATTTTTCTCCGAAAACAACTCTTGTCAAAATTTCTTCAATTTTTTTTTTTTTTAAATAAAAAATAAATTATTGTGCGGTTAATATCAATTACAAAATGAAAAATAATAATGAAACTAAATCTGGTTTTAGCTTTCAACGACGAAATTAGCTCGTTTAATTATTATTCATCGCCATTTCACGCAAACAACGTGCATCAAAAATGTAATTCATTTTAAAAGATTACTTAATACAGCGCATGTAAACAAAATCCTAAATTAATTTCGATTTAAATCGTTTAATTTCATTTGGAAGCAATGATTAATTCGCGAAATTGAATATCGGATAAATAATAAAGAGGCTATTAATTATTATAAAAACTTGTTATTCGAAACTACCACTCATCCTATAATAATAATATACTTATAAAAGAAAATAATTTATTCTGATAAAAAAATGTATTCAATAAAATGTCTCAGTGAAAGAAATTTAATAAATAAGTGTGTATAAACTACCTTTCCATGATGCTCGTGTCTTCCTTCGGGCGTATTTTGGGGCAAAAAGTACAATCTGCAACTTGTCAATGTTCGGTTGATATTCTTATCTTCCCATAACAACTGCAATTCGCCGATGCACAATGTACCATTGGTATTCGGAAGCGGCGGCGGCGGCAGTGACAGCGGCAACGAGCCGTCGACCTCAGCCGACGAGCACGCTGAAAACGTGGGAGAAAACGAGGTTTGCACGAAAAAAAAATCACCCACCGAGATGGACTTAGTTTTTTCCCCGTTTTTACATAATCGGAAAGATTTATAAAATAAATAAGACCCACGTTGACCGCAAGGAGATCCTTCAAGCTGCGAATTGAATGTCATTTCGCATTCACCCACGGGAGAGATGAGAAAACAAAAACAAAAATTTAAATTTTCATTAAAAAAGATTGAACTTTTGGAAAAATTAACAACTAAAATTAATTAGTTGTCAATGGAAACCGACGTTGATTAACATTTTCATTCACAATAGCGTGAACTTTCTTTCACACAGGTAAACACACCAACCGAACAAGCGTGAATACTGTTCTGCACGTTGTTGTGCAAGTCAAAGGTTAATCCTGGATATCGCAACAACACTATTAAGAAATACGTACATTCGATTTAAACAAATTCAACGACACTTTAATCCATTTAGTCAGCATACTTTTCCTACGAGAAAAAATTTTTTTTAAATTTTATTTTTTTTGTAAAAAAAAAATAATTTTCGCGAATTAATCGATTGTTAATTTAATTTGATTCACTTCCTTTAAGATTTCTAATCTACACAACTTATCCTTCATCAAGCACGCACACGTTTGAAATTATTTTATTTGTTGCAGCCCTTTTTTTCTTTCCCCAAAGGTTACTTTTTATTCGTTGGTAATTGCGTGACGTCATCGATAATAAAGCACATCCTGCCATTCACATCGTTGATGACGTCAGGAGCAAGCGCCGCAGCTAAGCCCAAAAAGCCAGCTAGAGGAAGTCAGCGAAATTAAAAGGCGAAGATCAATAAGAAAAATTATAATAACAATAATATTATTGCACCAAACTTCGCAAATTTACGTTTTAAACGTAAATATTCATAAAATCTTTATATATAAGCTCCAATTTACTTGGCTTTTAATATTATATTGCGTAGTAATCCATAAAATAAAAATAATATTATAAACTTTTCGGTTAAATGTTTAAAATAATACTAAATTATTTTTTATACAAGTACCCTTCTTGTACATGTAATGCGATAATGCAATTCTAGCATTATAAAACATAAATAAAAGTACTGTATTTTTATTCATGTTTTTATAAACAACAACAATTTGATATTGCTAGTTTAGCTCCTCCTCATTTCATTGTATGTAACCTCCTCCCTTTCCATAGAGCTTTGGCAAAGATTTTAAATTTAATTGTTATTACTTTATAAGAATAACAACCAACTTACACGTTATTATTAATTTTCACATTGCGCAATGGAATTATAAAAAATTGTTTTCACGTTATTTTTTCCCAAACAATAACCTTTTCAAAATACTGTACAGTTTTTCATACTTGTAGAAGGCTGAACATAAAACACCTGATAGGCTGAAATTCAAAACATCTGTTAATAACCGTGATTGTCATGTGCTGACAATTTACTCACAATAATACCAAAATATTGTACAGTAATAATATTATAAAAAAGTTAACATTCAGCTCAAAACATCTATTGGCATAATATCGAGTAAGTTCTAGAATTAATATAATTGGAAAACATTTACATCGATTTAATTAACGGTAATTAATAGTTATCATATTTCGCATCTTATAATCAGTATTATCGTTATTAATCATTAGGATCAAACTTTTTTTTCATATTGTATAAACAGAATTGAATGTTGCTCTTCAACATCGCTTGCGACCGTTCAAAACTACTGAATACTCCTTGAGCTGCTCAACTTGCTGACTTTGAAAATAAGTATGAATTTGAAAAACAATAGTTGATCCCACAAGAATTTGAGAAAAATACGCAGATAACCTCCACTAGTAATTGAATATCATTTTCCGATTAGCATGCTCATCACTGTTATAATTGAGAGCAGATTAAGCGGCTCAGCCGCGGGATCTGTGGAGCTAAATCCCGACAGTTACGAGACGATCAATGGCCTAATCACTACGTTTTGCATTGAAAAAGGTATTCGTCAAATGAGACAATATGTTTTAAGGAACGGAAACGATGACGTTTTAGACTTAAATAAAACGCTGATTGAATGTGGAATTACCGACGGAGAGACGTTATACTTTACCAGTGAAGTCTTTTATCGAACTTTATTACTATATGAATGCGCCATACTAATTGAATTTTATTTATAATAATTATTCTAGAACCGAAAGAGGACTTGTTTGGTTTTCAAAATTGGTACGTGATGGCAGGTGTCGCGTTATTTATCACCGTAGTTGGGCTCATTGCTGTAAATATTATTCACTCTTACAACGGAAATATACCCGATAACGTAAAAAACCTTATTAAAATTACGTCAATCCGAGGAAAAAATTCTCTTAACGTTTTAAATTTTCTTTCAAGTACGGAATTGTTTTCGATGCCGGATCAACGCATACCTCGATGTTGGTCTACGAATGGGGAGGGGCCAAATTGAATAACACCGGTACACCCAAACAAATTCACCAATGCAACATGAAAGGTAAACAAAAATAACTCATGTTTTTAAGAATTACCGCTATGACTTAGAAAATATGAATTAATTTGGAAGGAATAAGTTTATATCCATCCCTGGACGACTTAAAGACGGATTTAAGAAAATGTATAGATGATGGAAAATCATCCATTCCTGGAGGAAAAGTTGGCAAAACTCCGATCATGTTAGGAGCTACAGCTGGGATGAGATTATTAAAGTATATTTATAGCATTATTATACAAGCGAGCATCTATATTTTTTGATTAAACCATAATAATTGTATCTTAGTATTAAAAATGAAACGCTCGCCAACTCGATCATGCAAGCGATTGATCAAATATTTTCTACTTCGGGCTTTTATTACACCAGCGGGATGGCTACGATTATTTCGGGAGTTGTTGAAGGGGCCGATGCTTGGACAACCACTAATTACGCAGAAAACCTTTTAACATCGGTAATAAAATTAAACGCCCTTCCACCCTTGGTCTCTTTTATCAATTTTTCTAATGTTTTTTTAATTGTAAAATAAAAGCCTTCAAAATCTTCCCACCAACTTGGAACTTTAGATCTCGGAGGTGCTTCCACGCAATTTGCCACGGAACTTCAAGGCGCTACCAAATTAGAATCTAACGCTACACTATCTTCTCTAACTTTATACGGACAAACGCATAATGTATCTGTCAACAGCTATTTATGTTTCGGCCAAGTTCAAGCATCGCTCAGATATCAGGCTCAACTCACCGAAGCGAGTTTTGACTTTTCTTAAAAGTTATAAAAAATAATCATAATATTGAAAACGCTTTAGGGATTGAAATCGCAGACTATTATTGACCCCTGTCTTCCCAACGGAAAAAATATCTCTTTGACTATCGAAACTATTTTCGAGTCCCCTTGCACCAACATGAGTGATAAATTGCGTCCATCTTTCAATAAGGTACTTTATTTTTCAATAATTCATTCTTTTAATTTGACTTTTCAATTATTATTTTTTTTAGTCTACAATTATAACGTTTGTTGGATCTTCAAATTACAGTCAGTGCCTTAAATTAGTTGCGCAACTTTTTAATCGATCGGCTTGTCTCGACCACTATAACTTTGGCTACTGCTTCGAACGCGACGATCTCGGGAACCTTAACCAACAATTTTTAGCAAGTTTTGGCACCTTAATATACATTATTTTTTTCCCTCAAATATACTTTTAAATCCTTAGTTTCCTCTCTAAATTCAAATAGGCAATATCTGGGTTTTTCGAAATGGTGCACATATTTAATTTAAGTCAACCAACTTTACCAGAATTTATGAACGCCGTAACTACAGTTTGCGAAACTTCACAGGATCAGGTATCGCACAATTCGAAATCATATTTTGTAATTAATAAATGTAACTTATATTCCGTTACGTAGGTTGTACATTTTCAGAAACGATTAACAAATTCCATCAGCTCCTTCGCTGACCGATATTGTTTCGAAGGAACATACATTGGTCAGCTCTTAACAATCGGATACAATTTTAATGAGACAACATGGGCAAATTCGTTAATTTTCCAAAATTCCGTAAACTTAAAAATAAATTAAACTTTTATATTATTGCTTAAAAAAAGATTATGGATTTCTATTTAGGTAAACGATATCGACTTGGGATGGACCATGGGTCTGATGATAAATGCAACTAACGAAGTTCCCACTGAAAGCCCAATTGTGATCATTATTATGCCTACGTTTATATTCCTAAACATTTTATTTGTTATGTTCTTTTTGATATCTCTGGCTTTTGTAATTCACGCGAGGAAAAGGAACCGGCGGCAGCAAACTTATCAAAGGTTATCCCAATATGGGGCCATCTAATTTTAAGATAAAATTAGTCATTGTAATAAGATTCATAATTTTTTTTTAATACCGGTACTTTAAAATTAAGGATTTAGCGTTTAAGTTACTTGTGGACTCTGTAATGCCTTTATAATTTCAGATTGTCGGAGAGCATTGAAACCGTCGGCGTTTCAGATGGCGAACCGGAAAGTTGCGATTGAAATTATTATTCTTTATTTATACTGGATAGCTATGCATTTATGTAATAAAATTGTTATTGATTCTGTTATTTAACGCCTTTTATCAAAACTAAAAAAAAAATTACGAATTAATCTGATGCTCCTCTCGCAAAGTAATAATATTTAGTAATACTATACCCCGCATTTAGTATCAGGTTAAAAAATGTCATTCGGTGTATTACTAATTCAACCAGAGATATATTATAGGCCAACTTGTTTAATTTTTTAATCATTCTTCTTTAAATTTGACATTTAGGAGGATAAAAAAAGGTGGACTTTGACCATCGACTGATAACAATAGTTTCGAAATTAATCTCGAGAATTTATCAAACTATAAAAAAACTCAATTCCTACACACACACATGGAAGTTTGTTGACTGTTGAATTAGTTTAGCTTATGAAAATGGAAATCACGTCAACTTCAATTGCCGCAAGTTCGGAAATACATGGTAAAATTAATAATTTGTTTCCACATTGGCAATAATCCAAAATAACTAATGGAGTTAATGAAAATCTATCAATTACTTCTAAACTGATAAAAAATAAAAAAAAATGTTCTCAAAATCTTAAAATTATAATAAAACTTGGGGGAAAATAATACTTCAAACGTTTCATAAAATAATAACATTTCAATAAACAAATTTTGTAAACTTTAGAAAAAATAATTCCTAACATGGAAACCTTCAATGAACTGGTTGAAAATTACAAATTTAGCGAAGCCAAGGTAATTATTTGTACAATAACAATTAAATAATTCTGTTTACATTATTACTTCATCGATCGAATTAACTTTAGATTTCAGAGCTAAATGAAATCTTAGGAGAAAAAGAAGAAGAAATCTGCAGACTTCGCGCAGGTGAGTGACCGAATAAATTCTGACAAAATAAAAAGTCCACTGGCGCGATTCGCCACTAATCTCTCCATAATAATACTATATAACCAACCTTAAGCCAAAACGTGTTCATACCTGGCTGAGTGACATTTTATTGCCAAATCCTTTTAATCCGTTTATTAGCGACCGCGGATTAGACTAGGAATGTACAATTACTGTTATTGGCTAAAAGTAAATCTAAAGGGAAGATTCTATATTTTCTCATATCCCAAATTAAGCTAACGTCTTTTTCATGACATTTTGTTTACATTGCCTTATTAAAATGATATTTTCTTCTCTCTAATTCAGCCTACTGTCATTTCGAAGAGTTGCATTCTCAAGTTGAAGCGAGAAATAAAGCGTCGGAGGCCGTGATGGCCAGAGCTTCCAAAGTGCATGCAGCTAACAAAAAACTTCTGTTTTGGTTAAAGGATGACTCAATTAGAATAATAATTTAATTTAATTTGCAGTGGTATCACGAAAATAAAATGTTAAGAAGGAAAAGTGCGATGCTGATAAGCGCCTTACAGGATAAACCAGAGCTCTGGTTGAACGAAGAATCCAACTCGCCTTTGGAAGAAGAAGACAATATCGATTCGTTCGTAAATGGTAGCAATTCATTTTCTTTCTTAAAAAAAATTAATGGTGCCATTTCTCAACATCCATATTTTTTTTGTTTTAAGAAATGAAAGACAAAGTTTCGAGGGCGGCTTACAATCAACTTCAAGCGGAAAAACAAACCGAATCTCTTCGAGAAAAATTAAAAGAATTCGAAAAAGAGGTAAAACGAAATTCTGGATTTTAATTGAAATTAAACTTTCAATAATTATTATTAAAAAATTAATTGAAATTTAGCTCGAAACAGAACGATTCGCTCACGAAATAACCAGAGAAAAATTGGAACATCAACAAGATTCCTTAAATCGTTTGCAAAGAGGTTTGTCAAACTAATATATTTTTCAAAAAAAAAAAAATAATAATATATCTAAATAAAACTTTATTAATTATTTAATTCGATACAATAGTATCCATAATAGCCGTGGACGAGTTCAAGCAAATTCAAGTGCAGCTAGACGAAGAGCGGTTAAATGCCGCCAAAGCAAAACAATGCATCGACGAGGTAAAATAATTTGTGTCAAACTTTAGATTTTTTAAATTAAAAAAAAAAAACCAAAATAATTCATATTAAATTAATTAATATAAAGGTAAAACGAGAAAGAAATGCTCTGCACCGACAGAGTGCTATTTTATTAGCTTCCGTCGCCACAGAAAAAAAGTTAATGGACGCGGCGATGGAATTAGAAAGATTAACCATGATAACAGAAAAGCAAGAGAAAGAATTGGAAGAAAAGGTGAAATATCTTTGAGAAAATAAATACAGTACCGGTACTAAAAAAAAATTATTAGACGAAAGAAACGGAAGAATGGAAGTGCAAATGGGAAAAAGCAGCTCGTGAATTGCAGTGGATGAGTGGGGAATGTCAAAAGTTGCAAGAAAGCGATAAAATAAATATCAACCGAATCCATGTGTTGGAAAAAGAAAGTAATAAGAATTTGTTTACAATTGCAATAAAAGCGTAATTAAGCACTTCCTACTTTAGTACACACTCTTCAAAGCCGACAAGAAACTAAGAAAAGTCCACCTCCGCCTCCCCCTCCTCCACCCCCGCCACCACTACCAGCTACCCAGTGGACTTGGAATCCAATCGGGTACGGCTTCAATACAACCAAAACCACAACTACTGTACTGTACATGGATTAATAACATAATTTTATTGCATGTTTAGAGCCCTTATGTCAGCAATTGGACTTTCGCGGCCAGCCAGCAGCAAAAAAGATGACGCAATTGCCCTTCCAGGCAAGTCCATTGTGCCTTACAAATTGTCAAATTATTTTATTTAACTACTTTTTTGTTTTAAAAAAATGCTTTCAATAGATGTTCGTAAACAAGCAATGAACGATATAATGCAAAAAATTGAAAAAGGGGAATTTCGCCTTCGTTCGATAAAGAGAGACTCGATTGTAAGTTGATAAAAAAAATATTTTCACGCAATATCACAATATAGGCTATTATACATGTAGACTGTAGTCTACATCTTAGATTTAAAATTGCAGTAGGATTAAATTAAAACATTTATTTTTTTTAAAAAAAATTACCATTTTATTTAAAAAAACAGTGCTTGAGTTTATTTTAGCTATTGCAAAATAAATCAAAATTTTTATACAGTACAATACATGTACTAGAAAAAAAATTATTTTGCTAATAATAATGATGAGTATAAATCAAACAGTTTTGAACCTTTACAGTTCCAACTTGCAGTAAATAATTATTTTTTTGTTTGTGCAGACCGATATTTCATCAGAAAATACAAATCCTGCTATAGACGAGATGCGAAACGTTTTGGTAATTTTCACAAAAATTCCACCACTTTAAAGACTCTTAAAAATTGCTAATACAATTACTTTTATATATTTTTAAATCAGACTTCTATTAAGAAAGGTGGATCGATGAGAAGTTACAACTGGGCGAAAGAACCAATACCTCAAGCTAGTTTTACCAATAGTTTACGGTTAACTCAACCCAAATACACCTATTATATAAACCGAAACTCCAAAGAATCCACGACTTCAACCTTATCTCCCGAATTAGAATTTTTATTATCTAAACGACGCCGAGCAATTGACAATGCCATCTTAATAGAATGAACGAAACTGCGTTTCATTTTATAATAATAATAATATTATATTTTTTTCTATATCAATTATTTTTAGAACTCATTTAAGTAATTCTGATGCTTATTTGGCTAATAAACTGTAGAAATTTAATGCCTTGGTCAAATTCTAAAATTTAATAGGCTACGGTTACCGTATAAAATATTATGTTGATTGGTAAAATTATGTAGCCTGCAATATTTTCGAATTGTCGCGCATAAAACTACAGAATTGTCAGTACAAAACGTCTTTATTAATTGGTTTTGGCGATAAACTAACGATAAATGGAACTAGTTTTAGAAAATATTTCATTTACAATATGGCCAGTGAAAATAGTAAAATAATTGTAAATTTGCTTACCTGAAGAATAAAGACAACTTCAAAATTGACATCTCATCAGAGGGAATATCCGAAGGGATCTTGATTAGAATCCAATAAAGCCAGTGATGATTCGCGCATTTTATTGAGGAACAAGTACAAATCTTGCATTCGAAATACCTTAACAAAGACAGAAAAATATAAATTTCCCATTACCGTATTTCACAAGCCGAGCGAGTCTTATAATTTAGCCGTGGGCACATTGTTATAATTATAGTCATTTAAGGCAAAGCCAAAATTGAAACAAAATATTCCGACACTATAATAATATTCAAGAATACGCAATCCTTCGGCAAAAATTCCGCGAGTAGCCTAAACCACGAAAATTCCCGCCAATTAAATACTCTCACATCCGGTTATTCGCGACAAATGACCGCTACTCTCGCTCTCCTTGTCAAATCGTAAAACTTTTTAAAAGAATTTATAAAATTAACTTACTTTATAAAGTTGATGTTGTTCTGAAGCGATTAAATCAGCCAATTGAATGCACTCTTTATATTGACCCGATGAATGTAGTATTGTATAGAGCATTTGGGTGATTTCTGGCAAACACGATTCTCGTAGCCGGTTCATCTGCATTTGGCGACCAGCATCTACCTGCGCTTCTTTCTTTTGATCGACCATCCATCCGCCGTCAATAAACAAAAGAACATTATATAACTTTCCAGTAGTTGTCTAATAATACGATTACAATGAAATTAAATAAACTAAAACAAAAGGAACTCAAAATAAAAATTATTCTTCTTTACTTTAGTTTGGAGATCTAGAGTATGTTGCCAACGGTTATAATCCGTCTGAAATTGTTTTTCACGATGCTCAAATGCCACTCTTTCTGAAAAATTGGCTCCTGATGCCAATTTAGGACGTTCAGGTTTACTATGATTGAAGTGCTCAATCCAATCATTGTACGAATTTTGAGCTTGCTATTAACAAAAGAGCATATAAAATTATTATAGAAATTAGGCAAAATATTTAAAGAGCTCTTACTAAATAGGCCTGAATGCACAGATATTCCCTAGTTGCGTTATCATCAGCAGGAGTCAATTCTGCGTCTCCATTCTACAACCAAATTAGAAATTAAAATTTTGTGACAATTATAACAAAATACACATGGTTTAACCTGCATGCGCCATTGCTTAACAACTATTTCAATCGAATCAGATGGGATTTTCATGAGCACCTGTTGAGCCGCATCTAGTTTTCTTTGAACTAAATCAAAAAGAATTTATTTAATAATCTCAATTAAAAATATTTTTGAATATTATACTTAAAAATTCTCTAATCAAAGTATTTCCTTGTTTTATAGCTTCTCCTCTTTGAGATCCGTCAAAAATTAACCATTCAATTGAATTTATTTTTTTACTGTCTTCGGACGATGTTTGCGCATTAAGATTATCGACTGCGGTGGAAATTGGTTGCTTGGCGTTCACACTTTGTCTTATATTTTCGACTACAGTTTTAGTAATCAGAGCAATATCTAAACCAGCATCTTCTCCAAGCTGCAGGCACAATTGACGTGTTTCAAATTCTGTAATGCCTATAAAATATAATAATTTAATACAGTAATTTTAGTAACATTCTAGAAGTAATAAAATTAATACCTTGAAGAAAATGGGCGTACCACTTTATTTGTTCAGCAGGTGGCAGAGTGGCCGTGTAGATCGCAACCAAATCAATATGATTATTTTCAATTAAAAACTGTTCCGAAATATATATTTTATTTTGTAATCTGTAAATACGTATTGTAAACGATAAACTCATTTCCTATACCTTAACATATTGTTCGATGATTGAAACACAAACTTCTTCTTTAACATCATATCCGACTATTCGAGAAAAAAGGACAAGATGAGCCGCAAAGCGAATTAAATGGAATTGGGCAACACCAGACACTTTGCAAAATTCGTTCATTTCTTCTACCAAACCTATTGACGTTTAAGTAACAAATTGAGTTATATAAAAAATGCAAACACCGTAAAAATTGTAATATACCCTCAAAATCATTTAAGATAACATATTTCTGAATCACATGATAAGCTTCTTTGCTTTCTGTTTGAATTGTTTGAACTGTGGAAGCCGAAATTTCTTGAAATACAGATTCTGGAGAATATCTGTGTTATAATCAATAAATAATTATAATATACAATTTTAACATAATCATATAAAAACATACGATTGATCCCAATATTCTCTAGGTAATTCTTCAAATTCGCGTTCTGAAAAAACGTTACTTCTTATTTCTAGTTCTACTTCAGTGTCGATCATCACTCTATAATAAGCCCATAAATACTCTTCCCAAGATGAGCAAACCGGTAATAATGCTCTTAAGTTTCCGCATAATGCCGCATAAATGGCCTTTTCGTATAAATTAAACCCTTCCTTTACGAAAATAAAAAAAAAAAATTATAAATGAAAAAAAAAATTCATTGTGAAACATACATGTTGGGTTAACTTCCAACAAGTTAATTTCCAAATATCTCTAAAAATATTTCCTTCTGGCAGACAAGCTTTCCCATCAGGTTGAATACCACTATAATTCGAGTCATGATAAAACCTCCAACCTTGTAAAGTTGCAGCTCGCCAATACTGACCACAGTGATGGCAAAGACGTTCGGCCTATAATAAAATTAGATAGTTAAATGCATAAATAGTAAAAGTTAATTTTATAATTGACAAACCTGTTCAAATTGACCACAACGTATATATATAAACAACGATTTTAAAAAATTGATTTCGTCCTCCTGAATGACATTAAAATTCGTTAGATTTAAAGAACACATCAAATTTATTTCACCTTCGCTTATTACTTGGTCTA
Organism: Polydesmus angustus; assembly: GCA_034698085.1. NCBI lineage: Eukaryota > Metazoa > Arthropoda > Diplopoda > Polydesmida > Polydesmidae > Polydesmus > Polydesmus angustus. Next base: position 23,933 of record JAQGAY010000079.1, read on the forward strand.
AATCAGCTAAAGATTTGGTTTGCCTTATCGGAGCGTCAGGATCAATTTCATCTAATATTTTGTCAAACCCGCTTGTAGTGATTTGCTTTTGTTTCAAAGAGTTTAAAGTTTTTTCCCTGCAAATAAATAAATTAATCTCCCTAACAAAAAAATTGTGAAACAAATTTTTACCAGGTTATGCATTTATCAGTAAAGTATTCAAAACGAATAAATTTGCCATCATTTATTTCCTTCGATGCATTTATTTCTAGCCATTTAACGACTAACTAAAATGTAAAAAAAAAAAATTTAACAATATTATTTTACAGTATTATATTTTACTACATACTTGCTTTTGTCGCAAAGCTGAATTATTTTCAAATAAAGAATCAACAAACTGTTTAATGCTTGAATGTTTGTCCTAATAAAAAATATATAAAAACTAACTTAATAAAATAATAGTATGATAAAATCGGTTACCATATCAAGAAGCATTCGATCTAACTCCATTGAGTTTCCCGAATGCAATCGGTCGTGATATAAAATTCTTAACAATTCCCAAGTATTCGTTTCATGCTGGAGCATACATTGAAGTTGATTAACACGAATAAATCTATACAAACAATTTCTATCTTTAAAAACATAAATTCATCGTTAAGTTACCATTCCAAAGTTTACTTATTTTGTCCGGATGGTAATTTTTCTTTTATTAATTTCAGTCTAGTAACATTATCATTACACAACTGAATATAAGAATCCAATAGATCAAAAGCTTGATTTTCACTGGCATTGGTTTGAAAAGCTTCTTTAAAACATTCATATAAGCCAGTTGTAGCTAAATAATCATTTTTTTCTAAGTATTAACGGAATGCAAAATAATTGCAACTCATTTCAACCAAACAATTATCACCTGTAATTTCTGGCTCCGAATCTTCTACTAACATTGAAGTGTCAGTTTCAACATTGTCAAGTGATTCACTCAAAACATTTTTTAAAAAAGCTGTCTAAATCACGTAATTAGAATAATAATTAATACCAATAATTAAAATAATAAAAATTTAGAAAATACATCTCCAATTTCTTTGTTTATATCTGGCTTTCTTCGTAAAAAAGAACTAATGTTCTAAAAAAAATGGATTCGATTAAATTACGTGAATTTTGGAAATACTGTATAATAAGTCAGTTTCAACTTACTCCATCCATTGAGGGAGTGAAAGATGTTCCAAAACTAGAATTTCCAATATTATAGTCCGATAAATCAAAAGGTGATTGCTGAACATAGTGCGGATTATCTGATATAATAATAAAAAAAAACATTGCAATCTTGAATAAACTGTCCTTTTAATTAACTAATGGAATATTAATCACACATACAAGAAGATGTAGAGCGATGCCTTGTTGCTTTTAAATTGGAACTTGGAGACAACATGGAACTATCTAATAACTGGATAGCTAATTAATAGTTAAAAGTATATTACTAAAAGATAAACAAAGTTAAAATATTAATAAACTTAATCTGGTAACTAACATTTTTGTAGCCTGTCTGAAATATTTCGTTGTAGATGTTTGCTCCTCCGAGGTTCTTTCAATTCATTAGTCTCCATCTAAAAAACAACATTATAATAAATCGCCAATACTCTTCAATATTATTGATTTTATTATTAATCAGTAAATAATTAAATTAGTTTACCTTGATGAAAATATAAAATTACGGTACGAAACACTTGAGAACCTCCCGCGCTTCTACCTTGCAATCTGGATCAAACTTCCGCTCTTCTGCAACTATGAAATCTACGAAGGTCTTGAAATACATTAGCACAATTAGAGCACAGCTACTGTAGCGACTATACAAATAAATAACAAAATGTCCTTTCCAGACCTTCGTAGCTACCAGTAGAACAGTATCGATTATTTTTAAAGTATCGTACTATCGTTATAAATTTGGCTGGCCATCATCTGCGAGCAGAATTTAAAAAAAGTTTAATTTTAGAAATTAATTAATAAATTTTTTTATTGCAAACAATCAAATGGAGTTAGGAGGCGCTGACGATTATGGAAATGATGTAAGTTTTGATATTCATTTACTTCATTCATTTTACTAAATCATTTTGTGCAGGCCACTATTGAGTACATGTGGGCAATGAAAGCCTACGAGCATGCAGAAACGTATTACAAGGCAAGTTAAAATTATTTTGATCGGCATTGTAAGTTTTTAACTATAATTAATCTTGATTTTAGATCATTTCTTCAGTTGATCCTCAGAGTTTAAAGTTAACGCCTTACGATGATAAAATATATAATGATTTTTTAGAAGCATTCCCAAACTTCAGTTTACAGATAGTAAATGTGGATGAACTCAAGAGTGAAGAAGCCAAAGAGGTGTATTAATTCATAAATTCCCGTTGTTTGACGCATAAATTAACAATTTACAACGTATTTACAATTCTTTAGAAATGGCGCCCGTGGTGCAACAATTTTGAAAAAGTCGTGGAAGACTTTAATATGGCTACATTATTAAGAATAGATTGTACAAAGGGATACGAAGAAGAAAATACAATTTTGGGTAATTATTACAATAATACGAAATTGATACGAAATTTGTATGCATACTATTTTTCCAGTAACTCGTATACAATTCTTTGCCATTGAAATTACCCGAAACCGCAAAGGATTAAACAATTGTTTGAAGGATCGGCTGAAAACAAGTTAACCGCTTCCCAGACGAATTAAGATACAGCTGTTAAATCAATTAAAATTTTTTTTTAATTTAATTTTAAAATATTGCTAATTTTTTATCACTCTTTCGAGAGTATTGTTCTTTAACAACTTTTTTCTCTAAATTAATTAACCGTTTTATTTCATCTTCCTGATGACTTATTTTTTGTTGAATTTGGGAATAAACAATTTTATCCCTAAATTTTAAAGGAAAGTTTGTACTGTATTTAAAATTTTATTAAGTTGGTGCCTACATTACCTTTCATTCCGTTGTAAAGCAGATTTTAGCCTATTTAATTCGATTTCTGCCCTTTTTAACGTCTCCGCCACTTGAAGGGACTTCAAATTACAAGAAATAACAAATTAAAATGTGAAGAATAAACACCACTTGTTATATTAATGCTCACCTGTGTATTAAGAGTTTTTACAGAAACAGATTTTAATTCTTTGCTTCGTTTAGTATACACTTCTGATTCACTTTCTGCAATAAACACCAGCATTAAGAAATGATTTAATACTTTCAAACATATTAATACTGTACCAGAATTTTTAAGGGAACCTTTATTGAGAATCTTGTTAACAATATCTATTACTGAATGTTTTTCTTTTTTCTGGTAACCGGATTCAATTAATTTTTTCTGCTTTTTTTTCCTTAATTTAATCTTTTTCTCTTTCCTAATTGGATTTTTCAAAGCATCTATTTCACGCAATTCCATTATTTTATCCAAAGATTTTCCTATAAAATATTAATGAAACTGTAAAAAAATTATCTCATAAAAAAGCTTCATAATTTTATCGTATATTTCTACCAGGTGGTAGAACGACAGCTTCTACTGGCTCGACTCGTCCTTCTCCATTTTTTCCTAAACCTTGTCTAAATAATTATGCAGTTTATAAGTTACGAAGAAATAAACAAAATAACTGGAACATTACCCTGCGATATATCCCATTTTGGCCATTAACTTTGAACCTATGCCCTTAAGATATAAAAATCAATCATATATGATACTCCGTATTCATTAATATTTTAAAAGTCAATTATAAAAAAAAAAATTACTGTACTTTTGTATATTTCTCCCATTCTCCAAATCCCACGGAAGTAAGATTCGGGGTCCAAAGCGAGACATTTACATCTTCATCAATAATTTCAGACGAGCCCGGAATAGCTTCATCCTCACTGTCACTCTCAGAAATTTCTAATAAAATAAAATAAATACAAATTTAAATTATTCAAAATTTAAATTAATTCATTTCTAAAACCATTAGGAATAACATCTTCTAGAGGTAGAGATGCAATAGTTCCATATTTTTCAAATGCAACAGTAACAACGTCATCTTCTACTGATTCAACAATTGCCGGATACCACAATCCATCTTTAAATTTGGCTAAACAAGTGGCGTCTCTTGCTAAAATGCTTTCTTACAAGTAAATAATGTAAAACATGTCTATTCAGAAAACGCAATTAATACCTGTAATCTGGATCAATAAACTCCTTTAGTTGATCAAAACTAACTGAATGACCATGTGAATATCGACAATCATCCTCGAAGTGACAACTTCCGTGCAAAAAATGTTGACATGGTTTCATTTTCTGGTATAACGGGTTACAAAAAAATACTTTCACCTATTTAAAAATGAACCATAATATATTTTAAAAAAATATAAATTATAAAAAAAAAAATTAAATTTTTATACTATAATATCTTTCATATCTGAAATTTCTTTATGCAGATCAATTTCAAATATAACTGCATTATGATAGCCAGATTGCCCCCAATCGTGAGTGTGCGGTGCTTGACACAAGTTGCCTTTTAACGATTCCAAGAATTCCAACGATATGGAATTTTCAATAAATTCCTCCTTCTCACTTTGAGAAACACTAGCATCACTTTCAACCTTTACAAAAACCACAAAAAAAATATTTACACTTAATAAATTATTATAAAAGTGTTATAAATACTTGAGGTTGTTGTAATAGATCGATTTCTTTAAGCAAACGAGTTTTCTTAAGAGATAGTAAAGAACCTGTTAAGAGAAGAAAATCGGTTAGCTCATAATAATTAAACTGTACAGTACTACAAATATTAATTTACTCTTTGTCAACTCAATAATTTCTTTAAGATCATCTCGAACTTTTGTTAAATCATCTTTATCAGATCCTTCTGTTATTAATAATGCATCTTCAATTTGTTTTAACTATGTAATGTACAATACAAAATAATTGAAAATGTCATTCGTGATACATGATGCTGTTCAACCACACCATTGAAGAGCAATTAAATTTTGTTAATAAACTTACTTGATTTGTATACGTATCAATTGATGCAGATAAAGTATCCTCTTCTTCCTCCATTCAGAAAAATCAATATTTAAATATTAATTTAGCCTTTTTTTGTAAACTTATTTGATTATTTTCAACATTTTGATTTTTCGATGGCAGACGACCACGGTGCAGACGACAAATTATTGAAATTATTCGCCGCGCTACCGATAGAGCGCACTACGGTAGTAGCACAACATGTGACATCACATCCGCTAACCTTTAACCGCAACGGCTCTTTCTTTGAATTCCAAGTTGCCAAGTTCTTTTTAAATTTTGTTCGACTTGATATCTTCTTTGTCATTCGATTATTTTTTGATGATTTATTAGGTATGTATTATTTTTATATTCATCATTGTATAAACATTTAAAATTTAACTTTTTAATGTTTTCGGATTGTTTTAATCAGTTAATTTCAAGCAAATGACAACAATGGCCGTAGCCACTTACAGATGCGATTCTATCGAATCCACGACCATGTCTAATGATGTATCAACTTTTAATATTACCAATAATTTAACGGCGGAACTTGATTCTGCACTCGTAGAACCATTTCAAGTTTATTTACGGATTAGGAGCCAAACTAGCGAGGAAAGCTCCAATCAAGTGCCTACGGTAGATATTATTTACTAGGTGCAATGCGTTATTTTTGCATAATATTAAGTTGTTTTTATTATTTAATGTAGTTTAACTATGATATTCAAGAACAGAAGCATTTGATTTTGCAACCTTCCCAAATTGCAAAATCAAAAATGAGTCAATGTCGTCATCGATTCTCATTTTCTAAAATCTTTGATTGTTCTGCTAATCAACAAGAAATCTTTAATTGCACAGCCAAAGAAATAGTTCAAGAATTTTCTGAAGGAAACAATCGCTTAATTTTCAATTACGGTGTTACAAACGCTGGAAAAACCTTTACAATGCAGGGTAATTTTGTTAGTGTGTGTTTTTTTTCGTACTGTTTAAATGAATAGTGTTTAACTTTTAGGAAGTAATAATGATCCCGGAATTATTCCAAGATCTTTGGACTACGTCTTTCAGCGATACAGTTCTCAACTAAGTTCTTTTCCAAAATACAAACCGCACGATGGAACAATCGTAAAATTAAGTTGTGCAGAAGCAATGAAAGAAAATAAAATTAAAAACGAATGCTTGAAACTGGTATGTAATTTATACTGTAATATACTCTAGTTAATTGGACAGAATTGTTTTACACGGAATCTTAAATTTAGGATTGGTCTTCCTCCGTTAGTCTGAGTAGTACCGCAAGCATTTCTACGTTAATTAAAAGTAACGGATCTATTTCAACTGATGACGATAGCGGCCTTTCAACAGGTGTGTTATTTGATTACACTGATTTCATAATTTTGTTTTCCAAAGGCATAGTTTCTTTCTTTAGTTTTTGGTGACTATTTATCTAACGACTCGGCAGGATCGCATTCCATCTGGATTTCTTTTATTGAAATTTATAACGAACAAATATTCGATTTGTTGGGATCTATTGGCAGTAAAACTAGAAAAACCTTAAAACTAAGAGAATCTGAAAATGGTTCCTCCTTTTTGCAAGGTAAATATAATTTTCTTAAAGTTATATTTACAAAGATCAACATTATTTATTTTATTTTTTATAAAATAGGAATAACCGAAATTTTCGTAAATTCTGCAGAAGAAGCGTATAAGATTTTACGGAATGGTCGTCAAGTTTTGCGCCAAGCTGCAACCAAATTGAATCATTTCAGTAGTAGAAGTCACTGCATTTTTACTGTCAAATTGATTCGACATTGTAATAGTGAACTAACGACTTCAATAAATCAGTAAAAATTATCTGATCTCGAAAATGACTTATTTTTAATTTTTACCATTATTATTTTAGATTATCCTTTTGCGATTTAGCGGGTTCGGAAAGAACGAGTAAAACTCATACTGTCGGCCAGAGGTTACGTGAAGCTGGAGTAATAAATACATCATTGATGGTTCTTGGGCGATGTATCCATTTTCTACGTCAAAATCAAAATTTAATGTAATTGAGAATGCGTCGCATTTAATAGCCTAACTAATTTAGAGTTTATCATGTTTTTAGCCGTGAAAATCCATTAATAGTGCCTTTCCGAGACAGTAAGTTAACTATGATGTTCAAAGCATTTCTTACTGGTCACGGTAAAACTTCAATGCTGATAAACATTAGCCCTTGTGCAAATATGTTCGATGAAACTTTGCACGTTTTGAAATTTTCAGCAATGGCAAAAGAGGTACCTTTTTAAATTACATTCATTCACTCTAAAAGTCTAGCTAATTTTTTTTTTTGATCTAATCTTTAGTTATCATTGCCTATTTATCCGGTTCATCTAGACTCGAAAGTCACCCGAAAATCTTTAAACAATCTCCGGCTTAGTTTATTGGGCGATCGAGCATCAATTGCTTGGCAAACATCTATGTGTGAAACTGAAATAGACGATGATAGTGACGCAGAAGGCAATGTTAAGGTAAATTTTAGATTTCTGGAAAACAATTAACAAAAATTCATAAAATTTGTTTTCATTTAGCTCGAGAATGCATTGGAAATAATCGAATTGCTGAACAAGCAAGTTGCAAAATTAGAAAACGATAAGTTACAATTGGAAATAGACTTAAGAGAGGAACTTTGTACTCTATTTGCAACCCAGCTTAAAGACACTGAAGACTATTACCGGTTAGTTAAAGAAATGATGGCAAATCGAACTTATTCTAATAATAGCGGTTTTAATAGGGATCGCATAAACGATGAAGAAGAACGTTACGAGCAGATGGCTAGCAAACGAATAAATAATTTAGAAGATTACTATTTAAATAAAAAGTGCGAGAAATGTGGTGATGGGCTTTACCCTCCCAAAGTTTGTGATTCGAGCGCCCAGTATGACATTTTGCAAGATTCAGAAAATATGGAAGTAGAAGAGAAATCTGAACAATTAAACCATACCAATTTCGACGCAACTAATCAATCGTTTGTGGAGGTATAAGTGAGCACATATTAAATTTGAAAAATATATTAATGAAAGGCATTCACTTCTAGAAAATAGCTAATTTAGAGAAGGAATTGATGGAAGCAAACGCGGAACGTTTACTCATTAAAAATCAGCTGATAGCTATCGAGGGTAATTAAAACGCTTTTGTACTCGATAATTATAAATAGTTTATTTTTAATTCTGATCTAATAGAAGAGAAAGATAAGCCTGTAGTCACACATCATGGTGAGTCTATGGAAGTCGACTTAAAAGAGTGTTCGACTAACACAGCTGAAACTCAGACCTCCTTGATAGAAGAGCCCAATAGTGTACGTATCGCTGGCCTATTCAGTATAAATTTACACAATAATTGCAATTTACCTGTCTTATTTGATAATAATAGGCAATTAAAATCGAATCTGATGCAGAAACTCAAACATCAATTTTAGAAGAACCAGATAGTGTACGTATCGTATATTCAATATAAATCTATAAAATCTCATTTTATTTTTTATTTACATTAGGAAACTAAAATCGAATCCGATGCGGAAACTCAAACATCACTTATAGAAGAACCCGATAGTGTACGCATCGTTTGTTCAATATAAATCTATAAAATTTCAATAATTCTATCTCATTTTATTTTTTAATTACATTAGGAAACTAAAATTGAATCCGATGCGGAAACTCAAACATCACTTATAGAAGAACCCGATGGTGTACGTATCGTTTATTCAACATAAATCTATAAAATTTCAATAATCCTATCTCATTTTATTTTTTAATAACATTAGGAAACTAAAAGCGAATCAGATGCAAAAAATCTAAGTTTAAGAAAGTCATTGTACTACTCCCTAAGCAGTTCGTCGGTATCTGGTGATGAAGTTTTCAAACATCCGTTATCGCAACCGAGTTCAGCGAACGATGATGTTGGCGTGTCAAAAATACCGGAAGAAATTGCTAACTCTTTAATAACAGTCGGTAACATGCAAAACCAGGTGAACGATATTCATGGCAACGTTGAGGAACTCTTAAAACAAGCTGCCGCTAAGACATCGCTTATTTTGGAAAGCCAAAACTTGCCCGAGGTCGCTGCACTCTCGAAAGATGAGGAAAAGGACTCTTTTAAAGAGGAAACTAAAGATTTATTGTCACAAATAAAAGTCGATACGCAATCGATCAAAGAAAAACTTAGTTCAAAGGATGAAGAAAAAGCAAATGGGGAAAAGAATATACCCAATCAAAGTGTTGACAATGAGATTATAATAAATACTGTTGCTGAATTGAAAGATATTTTATCGCAGTTTAGTGCAGAAGTATCGAGATTGAAAGAAATTGACCACACTAGCGTGAAATTAACACAGTCGTCTACTGCTGAAACATCAGTTGCTGAGACTTGTACTTTAGAACAAGACGAGCCCATCGAGTTGAATGCAATGAAAACTAATCAATCGAACGAGAACTCGCGTGAATCTAAAAAATCTACAGCGGGTCTTCGTTCTAGCCGCAAACGAACGAAATTATCAGCTACTTCCAAAGATATGGCAACAAATGAAGAAGCAGAGGATGAATTACCCGGAACCAGCTCTCAACAAAACAACTTGTCTAGTTATATTACTCCAATGAAGTCAACCAATAAAGCAGCCGATGGATTGAAAAAAACAAGAACCCGACAAAAAGGAACTCAGTCAATTAAAAAGGACAAAATGGAAAACTTGAACTCAGTAGATTTGTCTTCTGAAGTAATTAAATATTGGCTATTGCATTTACTGTATTCATATAATTGTATTAAGTTAATATATTGTGTTTTTTTTAATTTTAGGATGAAGTTCAGGAAACTCGCACAACTGTAATATAATTACTTTTAATTTAAAAATTATTAATATTGTTTATCCATATTTTTTTTTTTCTTTAAAGAAAAAACGAAAAGTCGCTGGCCAGAAGAAAAACAAAAAGTTAGAATTGGATGACGACTCGTTTGGTATCTATAATTTGTATGTAATTAATAAAGTATTGGTAGTTTTCATTTCTCATTTTGCAGAAGTCCCACCGAGACCGCTAAAGCAACTACGTCGCTATGATAAAATGGCAATTTCTATATCGCCACCAGTTGCGGTAAAAATACTTTTTCTAATTATAATGTTCAAACTTCTAAAGGAAAATTTAAAATATTTCAGGCTGCTCCGGAAACAAAACCTAATGTGCATCACAAAGTATTAAGAAATTTGCGTCAGCGAAAATAAATTGTCTTTCCTTCTTCTTAACATACCGTAATAACTTAGTTTAAAAGAAGTTGAAGTCGAGATATAATTTTAGGCCTCAAAATTTTTTTGTCATGAATTTAGATTTATATCAGATTGTATTAAATAATATTCCTATTTTATTAAAGAAACACCGTTCGTTGTAAATGTGAATTTTTTTTAAAAAAAAATTTATTAAATCCTTTAATAATTATTATTATCGACATTTAAAGATATTGAAGACTTTCTTTAGCCTATACATTTAAATGAAAATTCACGACCAATAAAACGCCAGACAATCGAGTCAATTGATAAGAATTCTAGATTTTAACAAGACTAGTAACGTACAATATGCAAATTACCTAGACAACTTGGGACAGTTAAGATAACCAAGCTTCATTTGTTGGCTCGGTGAGTGTTTATTGGCAATAATTACATATTAATATTCTTGTACCAGAGCTATTTCCTAGTTAAAACTTTCGAGGGCCATTTTAATATTCATATTAAATTAGGACATTTGAACCAGATCAAATGCTTTGACGATTATGGGATGTACGACAAATAAAAAAAATGTTCAACCAGAAAGGTCGTTTGCATCAAACATATTTTGGTCATATAATTCGGCTTTAACCAGCCTACCGCCAAAATACCTTCCGTTTAAGGCATCACGAGCTCGTTCGCATTCTATAAAAACTGTTTCTAAGTAATATTCATAAATAAATAGTTGAAAAAATACTTACCAATGGAATGCAAAAATTCAACAAATATCTTGACTATAATTTCTGTGTCTTCTTCTTCCGATTGACTTTCTTGATAAATAATAACCCTCGTGACAGTACCAAACCGACCACATTCGTCCGTTACTTCCGATTTTAGGTCGTCATCGAGATCTTCTACACCGACCATATTTCGTAACACAACAACGCGAGACTACACCAAAACATAAATGAAAAATTAGTAACATCGAATACGGGTACATAAATAATCAATATAAGGGGGTTATTCGACATGCTTTCTTAGCAGATACAGTCAAAGCTCAACTCGAGCGTTCATCTCGCATTCCCATAATGATAAACTCTTATCATTCGTTGCTCCCTTTTATATGTACATCTCCCCACCCCACGTGATCCAATCGCTCCCAGGTATATTACATTTAATTACAATCACATTTACTGTATTTACATATAAACGATATCACATCAGATGTGAAGAAGAATTTAGGGTTTAATGTAAAAAAACCAATAAATTCACTATACCTCAGTTTTCCTCATTAATTTCTGCATAACCATGTGTCGGGCGTTGTTTCCTTTTATCATCATATTTTCTTGCTGTTGTAACGTTTCTGGTTCTAAATCTTCGTCTGTTTTTTTAAGTCCGTCTGCCTGCGGTGCATTAGCTGCTGCAATTGCAGAATTTGATGTTCCAGACCCTAAATTATTCGCATGCTGCTGCGCTGTGATTTGGGCGGCGGCTACGGCTTCTGCTAAAGATGTCGCAACTGCTGTTTGAGGAGTTGTTAAAGGTAGTGTTGACACAACGGTCGGTGGAGGTATCGTCGCGTTCCTTAATGGCGTGACTCCTTCAACATTAAAAAAAGAAAAAAATGGAGTTAATTAAAAAAATAAGTTGCTAAACAATTTAATGGCTCAGTTATTAACCTGTTATGACACCGGGTGCATTAGCGGCCATTACTGCTTGTGGCAATACTTGAGGAGAAATTAAAGCAGAAGCTCCAAGTGCGGGAATGGCTAAGCCTGGAGGTGGAATACCCGCACTACTTATAGATGTGGGGAAAGCCGAGCCCGGGCTTACCACACCAGCTGCCATACTCAACGCCTAATTTCGAAGACTTTGAAGTTAAATTTGTTTCTTAAAAAATTTAAAGCTATTAAAAAATACTCACAAGCGCATTACTAGCAACGGCGTCCATCGCTTGAATTTTTGCAGTGGCTGCTGCTGCCGCTACTGCAGTGGCGGTTGGCATCGTACTTATTCCACTTGGCACAATCGAAACGTTTGGCGGAGTTATAGCTCGACCCACCCTTAAGTATTGTCCTCCTAAATCAAAGAGATTCATGCACGCGATGGCATCTTGTGTTGACTGATTATTTTCATATTCAATAAATCCGTATCCTTTGTGCTTTCCAGGTATATTTCCGGGTGATAGTTTACACATTTTAATTTTTCCAAACGCTTCAAATACACTGAAATAACATTATATTAAGCAACATTCAAAAAGAACGCAGAAAATAGTGTACCTTTTAATATCGTCTTCGGTAACATTATTATGAACAGATGCAATGTATATTCTATTATAACTTTTAGCTTCCTCCATTATTTGTTCAATTATTGGTTGAGCCTGCGGCATATTACTTGGTCGCCCAACCTATCAATTTATTTTTTAAGTTAAAGTTACGAAAGTTACAAATTAGACCATAAATACAGTAAATAAAATAATTACCATTACCTTAATGTTACGTCCCCCTATCATAACTCCATTCATTTGTTCTAGAGCCAGTTGTGCAGCTTCTGGCATCTCGTATTCAACAAAAGCAAAGCCCTTGTGTTTTTGAGTGATAGGATCCCAAGACATGTTGATGCTTTTAATTGGCCCAAAAGGCAAAAAAGCTTGTCGTATTGTATCTTCTTTTAATTCAAAACTAATGCTGCCAACGTAAACCCTAAAATAGAAGTAAAATAAAATTACATTGCAATATAATTACAAAATAAACAGTGGTATTACTAGTCAGCAATCATCATGAACCTTTCTTTTATACCGTTAAAAATTTCATATAAAATTAAATAATGTGGCGATTTTCAAAAATCGTCAAATAATTATTATGATGCGCAAATGCAATACAAACATCAAAAAAAAAAAAAAAAAAAAAATAGGAAATTTAAAATTTAATTTCCTACCAATATTCTGGACAACAAAGGTTGAAAGTTATTTGACTGTCGCCACACAACTTGCTAACCTGCACATAAGAGCCAGGGCTTGCTGACGCTGCACCTGGGTCCTCAGGTTCATCATTTGCTGCAAAGTAAGAGAAAATCTCTCATCATACCACGGTTGATTACTAACCTGCACATTAGAACTAAAGCCTGATGACGTTGCATTGTTTTCTGTTGCTGGAGATTTGAAAAGGGGAAAAAACAAGTGCATAGAAAGGGTAGGGAAAAAATAAAAAAAGAAAAAAGGGAGAAAAAAAAACCATTAGCAAAAAAAATTATAAATAAGTTAAAATTAATTAAATTTCATTAAAAAATAAAATAAAAAATACGAATGTTAACTTAATATTTATAAAAATATATAATCAAGCTAAATTGACGCGATCAACTGATTTAAACAGTTGGAAGCAACATCGCATCAGTGTATTCAAAAAATAAAAAAAAACTTAAAAACTACTAGAAAATAAATACCTGCTGTTGATGGGCAATAGTTTGCTTCATTAGAACCAGCTTAATACTCTGTTCCATGGCATATTTCTTGGCTTTAGTAACCAACTCTTGCTGCTCCGTATTCAACTTGAGTAAACCGATTCCAATGAGTGGTAAACAGTCTTTTTTAGCCCCCGGACCGGCGATGACTGGCCCCATTTGTTCCATCTCAGCCATTGGTGACGGTGTCCGGTCATCAAACTCTTCTGCGTCAAAATAAAATATAGATTAAACAGAGGAAACAACAATTTAAGCAAGCCTACAAATCTCGAATTAGTCAATAAATATTAAATATTTATCAAATTTGACAAATTCGTGAAATATAGGTCTGCTGTAGCACATTATTGCAATCCCAACTCGAAGTCTTTTGCAGTTGTATTAAAATCATATAAAAGTCTCCAAAACGAATTTTCTCTCCTATACTCAAGTTACTAGACTGCATTTAATTCAGATTGCATAATAATCGTCGTGATTATTTGACAATAATTAACGAAGTATTTTTATTTAAATACTGAGTCACTTTGGAAAAAAAGGTTTACCACAATCATGTGCGAGCGTGATAGCTCTTGCGATATCATTTTGTGGGGTGCGTTGATGAAACGTGCCCCCTGATTTTAGCAGTTGTTGTAGTAGATAAGCTTCGCGGGCATAACTATACAGCATAAAATACACAGAAAAAAATAGAAAAAAAAGAACAAGACAAAATTAAACCATTTTTCTGGCAATAATATAATGTATATAATAATATATCATGTTCACAAAATGCACTAACTCGTTGGTATAAGCAAATTCTCATTGTAAATCACACACTTGAATACAACAGGGAAGAAAAAGAGGTGTGGGGAAACACGATAGTAACAATTCGATTGAAAATGACCAAACGGCAAGAACTTGCTCGGAAAAGGGGGGCCCATGGCCCGCCACGTAGCACACACACACACTCTTAAATGGGTTGTTGAAAATCTGCTTCTGGAAAATATTTAAAAAAAAAGAAAAAAAATAAAACCATGTAGAATCGAACGATGTAGGGAATGCCTCTGAAAATAATTGAAAACACTTTCTGTTTTTAGAATTTTTTTTAACTGCGCTATAAACTATCATAATATTCTATCAATCATTTATTCAATTCTTCCCTTTTAATAATTAATTGACCATTCCCTTACAAAGGAAATTTAAATTTAACTTAAAAAAAAAAAAAAAGTTAAATCGAAATTTATATTTCTTTTTTTTTGGAGGGCACAATTAATTAAATCTTAGAACTTTATAATTTATGAATAATAAAATTTTGAATATACCAAAAAAATTAAAAATTTAAATGTTAAAAATTACAGTACGTAAACGCTAAATTAAACTAAAATATGCGTACAGAATGTAAATTCGAGTACAAACTGAATTTCTAATGATGTTCATCGAATATATCTCACTTTATCTTTTTTGGCAGATTGGTCATAGCAATCGTACCGTACAACTCGTTTCACTCTGCAAAAGACAGAAAAAGAAAGAAAAGCACCAATTTCAGCCGTATGTGATAATATATAACTTAATGTTTTAACTAAAAATCATTAATTCATTTATACAGATTTGCAAGTAGTAACCTCTTTTAAAGAATATTTTTGAGCAAATCAGATCGACCGATTGTTGCTCAACAAGTTGATTAAACGCTTCTCCTGAATATCACACGGTTGTAGTTCCAAGATCATAGTTCCGACAAAGGAGGAGGGTTTGACATGCTGCTGGGTACACCCACTTCAAATTACGTTGGAAACTCACCTGCAAAACTCGCACAAAAAAATTCGGGGAAAAATTGGATGGCTACAATGTAGTACTTAATCTTAAAAATTGCTTAATAAAAACTCCCATATAATAATAATGATAAAAGAAATATTTAAAAATATAATATAATAGGTTTTAAATAATATTATTTTAATCAATTGCGTTATCTATAAAGCACATTGCATGTGAAAAACTTGTATAATTATGAATAATTATACAGCTTACTGATTAGAAAAATAATCATCTTCACATCAAGAAGACCCAAACAAAAAATTGCAATATCTCGCGTAATAATATTATAACTTAATATTTTTTTATAATATAATCTTGGTCATTTCAATTAACTTTGCGGGGGGGAGAACATTTGAAATCAAGATTAAAAAAGTTACCTTCAGTTTTTATCCTTTTCTGAATTGGTTCATTTGATTCCTCATCGCTCATCTGAAATAGTATAAACCATAAATGAAATAATAAATACTGTATAAAAAAATTTAAAAAAAAAATCGAAGTGCAGTACAAAATTGTTATTGATCCTAAGCGAGTTTTCTTTAAATAAATTATCACAACTGTAAAATTGTATAACATTATACATTTTTAAAGACCTCGTAATTTTACGAGTTATACTGTAAGTAAAACAGCTTAGGCAAGATCAAGTGATCAGTTATTTATCAGCAAAATCGATTGCAAATCAATATTCAGCGAGTAAGCGCTGCAGTACTTACATTTTCGAGTAACTGTTTTAAACCTAAAAACATATTTTTTCTCGTAAAAGTTAATTTTAAGCATATCTACAGTGTGACTAGCAACAAAATAATATATCATTACTAGTAAAAATAATTTTTTTAAATAAGTATTAAATCTGAGGCGTATTAAAGCTGAAGCCATATTCACAGGGCTATTTCTGGTACCGTACATGCTACATACCATACAGTTGCTTCGCAGAAACAGCACACGCAATCATTTTATCGAAACAAATTGGCAAAATTAATTTATTTTGTTACTTACTTTATCTACATCGCCGTTAGAAGTTGTTACCAATCCTACAGAAACCATTGTTTGCACTTAGTATTACAAAATAACATAAAAGGAAATTTAAAAGAAAATATTTTTATTTGAGACAAAAAACTAATGAAAAGACAAGATGGCGCTAATCAACAACAACAAGCCGCTACACGCTCATTGGCTGCTACAGGCTACCGTAGTTTCTATGGAGCCGTTTTCATTAAAGACGACAGATAATTTTACAAAATTAATAACTAGACGCCTACCCGGTAGTAATAATATTTTAAAATAGAATTCGCTTACAATTAAAATTATGATTTAACATAATGATTTTATCAATTTCCTTATTCAGTTTTTAATTTATTTGACCCTGCATGCCCATTAGTTAATATTGTGAAATGTGTACCCTGGAAAAAATAAAAAATATATTTTTTGCTTATCATTACTGCATTAAACATGCTGAAGTTACAAATAAATTAATTAAACAATATCACGTAACACAATTTTAAGAATATTAGATAAAAACAACTTTATATTATCTATAATATTGTTTCAAAGCAACTCATTTAAATAATTATAGCTTGTACGCCGATTCGTCACCACCTTATTTTTATTTTATTTACGGCAGCAAAGTCAAAATTGTAAAAAAAAAAACTTTATGATAATTTATTAGAATGAATTATTAATTTTGAGTTATAACGTTCATTTAAAGGGAAATAACAATACAGTAAACACAATTAAATCGGTAATGGCAACGCTTCCAAATCTTCTTTGCAATCATCATATAGTTCTTTATAATCGTCTTTTTCTTTGATTAAGACGCACATACACGTCCTTTTCACACCCATCGCTGCACCTAAATCCTGAAAATTATATAAAATGTTGTTTAGTCTCCGACTGTGGAACAATCATTAATACTGTAATTATTTACTTGTCTCGATGGAACATATGCGTATGGAATTTGATTCTCCTCGCAAACGGCAGGTAAATGACAAATAATATCAACCGGAGTAATATCGCCAGCCAAAACTACCAACCTATTAGAACCAACCAATAATGAGTTAATAAATACAACTTCATAAATCAAAATAAATTCTCGAAAACAAAGCCTTTCATTATTCTTAAAACTCACCCCCTCTCTCCTTTGCGTATGCGAGATTGGACCTCTTTCAATCCACTTCTTAAGTAGTTTTTATGTTTAGCAGCTAATAAATGTAAACATTCTTAAAAACAAATCATGAACTAATAATCAGCAATGAAGAGAAACAATAACTACCTTTACTTGTAATTTTATATAACTTTTTCGTCAGTTTTCTTGAAGCCATGGGGTTTGCAATAACAGTTGTAAATTCCAGCTTTTCTTTATAAGTTAAACCTTCGGGTTCTATCTGTGATTCTTGTTCCTCTTCGACAACATTTTTCTTGACCTTCATTTTTTAAAGTATTTGGTAAATCGAAATCTTTTGAATTAACAATAATATTAATTTAAAACGATGACAAAAAACACGTGTTTGATTTTAATTTCCTAGTTAAATACCGTAATGCCCCCTGGTGATGCAAAAATGATCGCCGATAGACGGCGCAGTGGCAAAAGCTACGTCACGTTAGTCACGTGGTCTTTTTGTTTGGGGAACAGGGGAAGCTCTTGGTTTTGTCTGGTTTTATCGTCACCTTTTTATGTGTTTCATAATTATAAATATTAAATTGAATAAGATTAATTTAAACACACGTTCTGAACTTAAAAAAAGATACCATAACATTTTAAGGTAACCTATCGTCTTCAAAAATGGATCCTATGGCAGGGCTGAGATCATCGCATGACCTGAACATGAGATTGCCATATTTAAGACAAATAACAGGTTATATGGGAAGACAACTGCCAAAGGTGACACTTTCAGTTTTTTAAAAATTATTGATGTAACCATAAAATGTAATTGAATAGGAAAAGTACGTGGAGCAATCACTATCTGACCACAGTTATTGTAAACCTTGGAATTCCCATCCGTTTGCTTCTCGAACGAAACCAGCGCGCTTATTATTCTACACATATCCTACAAGACCACAACTATCTGATGTAAACTCGTAAGTTGTGCAGTAGATTATAATAGTATGTGTACATTCGCAAAAAGTTTGATATATTTTAGATCCGATTTCATTGACGTAGAAGGTTCACTTCCACAGTCCTGTACACCTCCTTACGATATGATAAAAGCTAAATCTCAAATGAATGAATGGGAAAATCACTTATCTAATATTAGTGTTGATGACCGCTTAGAAGACTGGGAGGAAAAAATTAATCGGTACGTTATTTGCAGTTTTCATTTTAAATGTATATGATACATGTATTAATAGAAACTATTTAGTACTGGATGGACGGCTATTCAAAATCGAATTTTTACAAAAGTGTGTAAAATACTTCATTCCGACTGTTTAGCAAAATTAACGTATGTTGGATCTTCAAACGAGCCAGTAATGCGGAGAATTTATATAGATAAAGGAGCTAAACGATTGCGTCAAGTTTTAGCTTCAGTTCACTGGGTATAACTCCTAAGAAATTATTTTGTGGTGTATTTCACATTATATTAAATTTATTTATTTTTTCTTTTAGGATTTTACATTAGTGCAGTGGTTACATACGAATTTGCTGGAACATCTCCAAATATCTTATTTAGCATCCTATCTAGATATGCTCCACAGTTTAAAAACCAAAGTTTGTCTTCTTATTACAATCATTTTACAAAATTTATTCTTTTTCATTTTTTGATTTAGGTTCCTGCATTGATTAACAAAATTATAACTGCATCATCAACTAGCAGAGCTACTGTGACCGGTCCAGAAACTTCTGCTATTTGGAATCGAAGACCGTGGGACCCAATCCTACCAAGTTTAGCTTATAACAAACTGGTTAACTAAAATTGACAAGCCTTTTTTATTTTTGAAATTATTCCAACTTTAACTTTGAAATAGAAAAAGCTACCCGGCTCTCCATTTATTTTGGTGGTTCCGTTTGCTCCTTCTCAAGGAATTTGCAATCAGACCAAAAGAATGAAATTTTGGCTCACTCAATTGGCTAATATGGGTAATGTTATACCCATTACAATGTATGCGCCGGGCGGTGGACGTAGTCCTTACGTAACCTTATGCATGGACCATATTATTGGAGCAACAAGAACTAAAGTAAATGAATTAACGGAAAAGTTCCCTAAGCGTCCAATAGTTTTAGTTGGATGGGGCGTAGGCGCCGTGATTGCTTGCTATGTAAGTATTGATTAAAATTAGTTTATTAAACTTGCATAATCCTATTTTCTTCAAACAATGTCGTAAATAGGTGGGTTTACAGGAACAAATCTCTGCGGTGGTTTGCTTAGGATTTCAAATGACTGGATTTAAAGGAACACGCGGAGTAATCTTGTATATTTAAAACCGATAAAATAATATAATTCTTAAATTCAATTTAAAAACACGTAGGATGTAGATGATCCGTTATTGGAAAGTCAAGTGTCAACGTTATTCGTTGTTGGACAAAATTCACCAACTTGTAAAATTGACGACATTGAAGAATTCAGGGAAAAAATGAAAACAGAAACCAGCTTAGTAATCATTGGTGGTGCTGATGAATGGCTCAGAATTAACCATTATAAGAAAAAAGAAGAAGGAATAACTCAAACTGTAGTAGATAGATGTCTACTTGTAAGTAATACTAGTACATTAGTTTGATATAATTAGAGAATAAGATTGTTAGTAATTAATTATTTTTGCCTGTTAGGATGAGATAAGCAATTTTCTAGGGACTACTTTGACCAGCATCCTTTTTCAAACAGCTGATAATTACAATAATTCACGCTTCGGTCATAACCAGCCCATCGTCAGAGAAAATAAGCGTAGAAAACGAAAGCTGGATACAATACTAGAGTTTGATGACGATGGCGGCGTTGAAGCTCCCGTATCTAAATGGAAAGCCAATGCTTTAGCTAAAAATGAAGTAATTAAAACAATGTGAAAAAAAATGTTTTAAGTGTATATAAATGAATATTTTACCTTGGCAGTCAAAATCCACTATTTATTCAAATATCACTATTCCGTTCATTGATAAACCGCCGCTTCTCCCCGAGGTTGGTGTTAAAGTGATAGAACCCGCGCAAAACCCTCCTCCTTTGAAGAGTGGTATGAAAACAATGAATACTAATTTTTTTTAAAAAAATTCGTTTAAAAACATTAACGTATTTAGGTAAAATCAACCCTTTAACTGGTAAACGCTGTTACGTCAGAAGGTCCCGAGTTCACATTCCAGTCGTAGCAGAGAGCACTTCGAGCGATTCGTCGAGCACATCCGGAATGAGTAGTAATAAATCTAGTGCCGACGTTGAAGAAGTTATAATGACTACTCCAAATTCAAGTTTATCCATAACACCTTCAAAGAGCAACGGTAACAGCCTTTCGTTTAATATCGGATTCCTCTCAAGTTTAGGCCAAACTAGACGAAATTCAAGCGTGAAAGTTAACGCCAAGACCAATCCCACGAGTGTCGTAATTAAGAGTCCGGAAGCTAAAACTTTAAGTGCGCCCGTTCCAGATACAAGTCCAACATCAAACGCTTCCGTAATACAATTGTACAAAGCTTTATCAAATACCAACTTAAAATCAAATCCTATGTCCATTTACTCGGTCCCCGCGAGATCTGCTTTTAGCATCCCCAGATCTGGCGTTAAACCTACTATTGGTTCATCATCCATGACTTACGCTACATTACCAAAAAATAAAACAGTTTCCCTAAGCCAGTTAACACCTACAGAAAATCAACTAACATCCATTGTAGGTGAACCATCGCAGGCGTTGGAAAATGAGCAAGTTCAAGCGATTCAAAAACTGCAATTTCACGATTTTCCATTAACAACAGCTAGTTTAACTAAAACTACAAGCGGTCTCTCAATAACTCAAGCAAAAATACTATCTAGTTATAATTTAGATTTAAAAAAATTACAGAGTTTCACTACGGAATCGGCACTTTCCAACTCTAACGTATATATTGCCTCAACCGCCGCATTATCAAAACAAACTTCTCCTGACAAGGGAGTTAATGTAGTCACAAGCTTACCACAAAATAATCCTATAACAAGTTATACTATCTCCTCAATGATGGCCGCGACTCCCGATAAAAAGGTGACCAGCCCAAGGTTGAGAGAAGCAATAAAACGCTCTCCAGTCTCAGTTATAGTATTAACACCCAGCAAAATGAAGAGCACCGAAGACGTAATCGTAACTGAGGCGACGACGCATTTGTCAACCGAAAGTTCGGTAATAGAAAAAAATGTAACTGATACAGAAATTTTGGCAACACCCGCTGAGGACTCAAATATTGAAATGGAGTCGAACGCCGTACAAAACGTTCAAGAATTGGGTGTAGAAAATACAGTTCTTGAAGACAACGATTCTCTAGTAACACATAGTTTGTCAGATTCAAGCGAAATAAATGTTGACGATCACAATGCCAGCACTAGTAGAAACGAAAGTTTTAATGAGGACGTTGGCTCGTCAGAAGTTTTAACAATTACCCCTGAAGGGGCACACAAAGGAAAATTTAAAGCGCCAACATTCCCCACTATTGCTGCGACTCGAACTAGGCGAATCCGAACGCCCAAATATATGTATTACGAACCATAAAACTGTACAATGATTATGATCTTTAAATTTACCTCAAAACAGCGTGAATTTATTCTTTTTGATGAAGATTGTTCAGCATCGCCATGTTGTCCATTGAAATGACTAAATCGTCATACGTTTCAGTAGATTGTATTTGTAGAATCTAAATGCACACCACAAATTTAATTTGTAATTACCTTTGTATCAATACTGTACATACTTTGTCATTGGCTAAATGTAACAGGCAGTTCAATGCGATTGGAATGCTGAGATTTTGAGCTGTTTTTTCCGTTACTAGATTAGGCAACTCATTGTAGAGTTCGTTAAATAGCTTTTGTTTTTTCTCAATTGGTTCAATCTCTTCCTAAAAATGCACTTCTGTTTATTAAAAGAAAAATTATTTTAAAACCACAAATACTTCAGAAATCCAAGTCCACATCGAATTTTTTAATCGCTTTACGTTGACTATTTTGGCAGCGCGTGGGTAAGGAATTTCGAATTTTGGTACCTAAACATTTTTAATTTAAATTCTATTTCTATTCGGTAAAGGCAATCGAATACTTGAAATGGTCTGTCGATTAAATTGTCTCCGGTGAAAGCATTCGGTTCTTCATTTTCAGGAGTAAGAGTCTGGCTCATTGGAAAAGTACCGGTATCGTCCAAATCGTTATACGTCCTCGAAGGCGAATCACCAGGCTAACCAAATAAATTGTTCAATTAATAGTAAACAGTACTTTAAAAAAACCAAAATGCCTACTAAATCATTGGGTGGACAGTAATTATCGACATCGTGGGCATTTTCATAATTATAGTCGTCTAAGTTATTATTATCTTGACTTGGCAACTCCTTACGAAATTGTATCTAAATAAAAATAATTATTGCTTTTAACATTTTATCAAAAGTATAATCTACAAAGGTATTACTGTTATTGATTTAGTTAGGAATAATTGAAGAAGCAGTTTTTTATCGTACGAATTGTCTTGAGGAATAATGGTTTCCTTATTGTACCAACTTGAAATCGTAGTTTTTGCGAGGTAATTTCCAGTTTTAGATTTTTTAAAGTATTTTTCGACATCTGTTTCCAAACAAAATTCTAAAATCAGTGGAGCCTTTTTAACTCTAACTGTCTTTGTCTTTTTGCCATCATCTTCAGATTTACCTACCAAAAATTAATAAATTTACAATTTTTTTATCAATTAACTTCGATAAACTTACTTTTAGGGCCTGGACGAACATGCCAATGATTTGGCCCTGCCCAAGCTGATAAAAATTGGGGCTTAAAGTATGTGTATTCATTGGGATCCATGGATAGTATACGCTTTAATCCTTCCGGATCAATTCTAAAACCGTAATATGTTAATTAAAGAAAACTATGATGTTGATATATTTTGGTTTTACGTGTCGAATAGAGTTTCGTTAACTGGTTGGTCATTTAACGATTTTTTAGAATTTTCGTTTTGTTGATTAGTGTCCGCAATTTCGTTAAAATCTAGAAAAATTATAATAAAATAATTAGTAAAAAAAAAAAAACTATCCAAGAATAACTACCGTCATTAAAATTATCAACTCCATTAAAGTCGTTATTCGGCTCCGAATCAGATTCACTAAGTTCTTCAGCATCGTTATCATTTAGCGCCTAAACATATTTATAACAAATCATTTAAAATGATTCATAATATGAACAAATAAGTATGTTTTTTATTTAGGGCCTACTTTATCGGTGATGCTTCGAGACTCGACACTAAACCCATCAAAAGCTGTACAAATGCGACTTCCCATCTTTATATTACTCAACAATGCTATTAGGAAATAACATGTTGAATTTTTGCATTTGATTATATTTATTTCAGTGAATTATCATTACAGTGAAGGTCAGTAATATCTTGTTCGTCCGATCCCATCGCATTTGCATTCTCGACAGTCGGCTTTAATAAGAACGGTGCCTGAGAGCTCAAAATTAAACCATAATCTTCATTATAATGATGAAGGGACGTAAGGAAAGCACCAGTAGTTGAACCCTGTTCTAGAAACTTCGTCGATATTTTTTTCATTATAGGATCAACCTAAACACGGGCGCATTAAATATAAAAATTTTCAACAATAAAGAGGTTAAATATAATTATTATACTTCGGTTTGAACTTCTACTTTGTTGATGTTAATGTTTTTTAAGTTCGTTTCTATCGTCCGCCCTCTTTTTACCTGTAATAACAGTTTTTAATTTTTGTGTTTTATGTTAATTAATAAATTGAAATAATATGCAAATTACCCTTTTCTTTTTGGTTTGTGTAGGATCGTCACCAGCTTCATCCTCAGATTCCATATCTTCATTAGTCCGTTTATCATTTTTATTGTCACGAGTGCGACTTATGTTGCTTACAATTTTCAAAGTATCTGTGTGTACGCAGTCTACTCGATAAGAATATATTTTTGTACTTGCATCAAGAGTGCAACTTGCAACCTTTTAAATTGAGAAAAAAAGTAATAATATTAAAACTATTTATTATTAGAATATTGATAGTTTACTTGGAAGTTATTTAATTCAGAATCTTTCCTCTTTATCATTTCTGCCATGTAATCAATCAGATGTAATGCAAATGCATTTTTGACTGTAATTTTCTATAACAAATACATTTTCGACAAATTTAAAAAACAAATCTTAATTTTTTTTTAAAAATAAATTACATTTTCTGTTGACAATTGAATGCATTTACTATAATGCTCAACTAATAGTTCATTTGACATTCCATTTGTGCCGGATCGTACTCCAACAGATAATCTTTTCGGGCTATTTTGAGCATTGTTTAAAACTTTTTCTTGTCGTCGTCGGAGTTTTTCTGCTTCGTCGTCGTTGGCAGTCACATGCTTTTCGTTGTCATTTAAAGTCAGCAGTCGGCTTCTTCGTATTTTCTTTAAAGACGAAGTCATTTTGTCTTCGTGACTCACAGTATTTTACCTACGGTAGGAATAAAATCCTTCTCTTTAGCCTTGCTAAAATCAGGAAAAACACTTCAGCAGCACCTATAAAATACCAAAGTACGTGTATTAGTCAATCGCTATTATAAATCTACTTTGATATTTTATTTGCATTCGAATAAAAAAGTCAACCTACTAATCTATCTTAAACGTAAACTGCGCGTAAATTATTATACCATAGGTACACTTGAGTAAATAATTACATATTATAATTTTGCTCTATACAATCCCGTTGACGTACACTGTTCATTTCATTTTCCATTATTTTGGTACCTTCCCGCGTATTTTACTGAAGGGACGTCTGAAATAATAAAAATAAATTATTTTCAAAAATATTACAGACCTTTTTTAATAAACACATTATGTAATCAACTGATTTCTTTTAAAATAAAATTTTACTTAATAAAAAAATATAAAAAATATAAACTAATTTAAATTTAATAGGGAAAATAATACTTTGAGAACGACCCTTATGACGTAAGACACTACAACAACAAACAATTACAGTCAAACGGTTAAGCGACGGATGGCTCACTCATAATAATGGTCCCCCCTTTCGCTAATGAACTCATGTGTGAGTCCTTTGACGTATAACCATACTACATCTAGGAAATTTTATGATTGTATGATTAAATTAATTAAAATAATGTCGTAGTTTGAAAATATGGCGATAATATTGCTATGGAGTAAGTAACATTGTTTGAACGAAATTATAAATTTAATTAGTATAATGTTTTAACATTTTAGGTAACATTGAGTGAAACCTACAGTAGTTGAGTGCCATGATGAAAAATGAAAATTATAATGAATGCAATTTGCTGGTCCTAGAGTAATAAATTTATAAGAATATATATTTGTCATAATATATAATGCGGAATTCCCACGCAATTAAATGTTTGTTAGTATGTCTTTTCGTCGTAATCGTTATTATGATTTATTTGGATTTTTATTCAATAAATTCTGACGATTGCAATTGTAAATGTGATGACAAAGTTAAGGTAATGTACATTATAATTACACATCATTCGCTTCATAATAATTATAATATTTTATGTTAATCCCATTTATTTAGGATGATAATTTATTAGACATGAAACAAGTTGACGAGGCGAAATGGGGGACTCACACTTTATGTGTTCTGGTTCCATACCGAGATCGCTTAGAAGAACTTCTAGAATTTGCTCCTCGTTTACATGTTTTTTTGAATAAAAAGTTTGTTCGTCATCACATTATAATAATTCATCAAGTAGATCAACATAGGTAGACCTTTGCCTATTTATAAAACCCTGCTATTCTTAGTTCTAATTCTATGTTCTTAAGGTTTAATCGAGCTTCGCTAATTAATGTTGGATTTTTGGAAAGTAAAGGAAAATGTGATTACATATCAATGCATGACGTGGACTTACTTCCATTGAATTCGGAATTGATGTATGCTTTTCCTCGAACGGGGCCATATCATCTTGCTGCCCCACATTTGCATCCAAGATACCATTACAAGACTTTTGTTGGAGGAATTTTACTATTAACGAGAGAACATTTTGAATTGGTAAAGTATGAATATCATATTATAATAAATAAAGTACAGTAAGAGTTTTCAAATCTAATTTTTTCCTTTAATTTATGATTAATTAGGTTAATGGCATGTCAAATCGCTATTGGGGTTGGGGTCTTGAAGACGACGAGTTTTTCCTTAGGATTAGAGACGCCGGTTTAACTATTTCTCGGCCTGGAAATTTAACAACGGGTAATAAAAACACTTTTCTCCATTTGCACGATCGACATAAGAGAAAGAGAGATTCCGCCAAGCTTTTTAATCAAAAAGAAGTAACTCGGAGACGCGATCGAGTGACTGGTTTGAGCAACGTTAAATATGACTTGTTAAAAAAACATAGCGTAGTGATCGAAAATGCTCCGGTCACTTTTTACAATGTTGAGCTTATTTGCGATGCCAAAGTAACTCCTTGGTGTGACTCAAATAATCATACAATTAAATCAAAGATCAGCAAATCAACTCCGGTGTAGGAAATCTGTATAGGCTGGAATTTCGAGGGACCGGATAAAGTTTCTAGACTTAATTTCCATCTTAAACAGATACTATTAGTTTTGTTTTTAAAAATTGAATGGCATGTTTAAATTCGTCAATAAGAATAGCTATTTAATTAAAATCTGCACAAATTTTAATTTTTTCTAACTTCACATTTGTAAACACTTACATTTAGTGGCCGATTAGCCTCATTTGAAAGGCACAAATAATAATTGCCATTTCTTAAAAATATTCGAATAAAAAATGGAAAAAACTTTTTTTCTAACTTTGAAAGAGTTTTAACCATTGCAAAAAAAAATTATTATTGCAGTTCAAAATGATACGAATTTTTAAGATGGAAACCATTTCTTAATCAAAATTCCGGCTATACAGATTCCACCTAAGACAGATTTCACTGAATTAAGAAATGAGCAGCATTTCCTACATTCTACAATTTTTTTTTTATATAATTTTTATAAGCTTAAAGCTTTTTTTATACATCTAATAATTATTTTTCCGCAGCAAATGTAGTGTGAGCCAACTAAATTTCTATAATTTTAAGACTTTGCAGTGATCAAAATATTATTATTACAAATAGCAAGTATTTTAAAAAATATTCTAAATTTTTAAGTTATTGGGAATTTTTAAATAAATGTGAGCTACTTTTATTATTGTTTTATATTAAAAAAAATATTTACTATATTGCAGTAACTTTAAAATTGCAAATTAAATTGGAAGACTATCTTTTGCTATGACTTAACAATCTTCATAATAATAATTTTCGATCAGATATGAATAATTTTTGACGGTAAAAATTATTTTTTTAAAACCAAATTCGGTAAATTTTCCCCCTTAATCTATATACTGTACTGTAATTATTATAATTGAATAGAAATCATTTAATTTACCAAAGTAGGCATTATGTACTTAACACTCGGTCAAATTTATTATCTAGTCAGAATTATGCATGGAGTGAAATGAATGATTATAAAAATGTACGAGGATGAGGAGCATTCCAAAAATGTAAAAAATTATATTGTATTATAATAATAATTATTGTGTTTCTTTTAAAATAAACTCTTCCAAATGAATTTGATTCCTCGTCTAAATTACTAACTGTGATCGAAGTCGAAGGTTTTGATCTTATCACAAAGTTGCATGACATTCATGTGGTCGTACTATTTTTATATTTAAAAAACAATGTTTTTATTCCAGTTATTTATAATTTTGTTTTTAAACCTTTTAATCAAAGCCAATTTCGACGGAAATCAAAATAAACTAAATTATATTATCGATGTTGAATTTCAAGACAATTCTTCTTACGTTGAACATTTTTGGGAAAGTACAGGCTTGTGGTGTGTGTGTGTTGTACCTAGAATTATAATACTTAGTTTTGAAGTTATTAATGAATTATTTAGCCCGCCTGAACCATATAAAAATGCTAGCGATTACCTGTTGAGTTCTGACATGAATCTGAATTTGGCATTAATAGGAAGTCTTCCTAGAAAAAACTTATTTCAGGTTCGAATTCATTGGCTGCTAAACTTAATAAAAGTAAGGTAAGAAACTGACTATCGTTTATTACGGTATTTTAACAAAATTAATACAGTAATAAAACTTGAATTTTTTTTTCGCAGAACTTTCAAAAATAAGGAACCAATTTATGATTTCACGCAACTAGATAGTTTATTAAAAACATTGAGAAAAAATTATTTAAAACCTGGATTTGAATTGATGGGAAATCCTTCTGGCATATTTTCTGATTTTGAAAATAAAACTCAAATTTCTCAATGGAGAGATTTAATTAAAATGATTGCTAAACGATATATAGGTATCTTATTTGAAAATTACATGTATTTAAAAAAATCAATTTTTTTAAAGCACAATTATCAATTTTATTCAGCTAAATTCGGTATTGATTACGTTCGTCAATGGAATTTTGAATCGTGGAATGAGCCAGATCACAAAGATTTTGATAATCTTAATTTTACTTTACAAGGCAAGCGACATTGAAAAATAAATAATAAAATGTCCGGCAAACATTTTTTTATTTTGAATTTAGGTTTTTTGAATTATTACGATGCTTGTTCAGAAGGGCTTAAAATGGCAGACCCATTATTAAAATTGGGAGGACCCGCTGAATCATTTCGAGGAAAATTTACTTATTTTTGTTATAATCTTTTGGCTCATTGCTCTTCCGGAACAAACTATTTCACGGGTGAAAAAGGTGTTCGTCTCGACTTCATTTCCATGCATAAAAAAGTAATATTTAATTCTAAAACGGATTGAGATTTAAAAAAATTATCAGAAATTATTTTTTATTATTATTAGCATTTGATACATTAAAATTAAAGCCAAATAAAAAAAAAGTTCAAAAAAAAAATAATTCAAACATTTGTTTTGAAACAATTGTTTGAAGTGCAATTGTATTTAACATTACTGGCAATACTGTACAGTATTTTTAACAATTTCCTGCCATTATTCTTATTTTTGAATTATATTAAAATAGCATAATTTCACAATAAGCACCGGATGGAGGCGCTTGTGGGAGGGCAAAATACATGTTCCATGCAAATAAAAAAATCCCCATTCAAAATATTTTATATGTATAATGTATTTATTCTTAAAAAAGCTTAAATTAATCCTGAAATACCGTTATCCTCAATTCTTTCCTAAAACCAGAAAAAAACCCTGACGGATACCTTTATTTCCGGTGTAACATGCCCATCAGTTATAATTATAATACTGTAGACTGAGTACAATTTTATACATTGCATTAATAATTTGTCTATACAATTTACTTCAAATGTTTCTAGGGCAATTTGACTTCAATTTCAATTTTAGACGAAGAACTTGCCACTATTAAAGATATAAAGTCAATGTTTCCCAAATTCAAAAATATTTCATTTTTTAACGAGTAATTATTTTTTAGAAACTTTGTTTTCGTGTTTTTAATTTCCCTTATTTTTGCCAGTGAAGCCGATCCTCTGGTTGGTTGGTGGAAATCGCAAACCTGGCGGGCCGATACCACTTATGCGGCCATGATCATTAAAGTAGACATTTTTCAAATTGTCTCTATGGTACTTAAGCAATATTTGATATGCATTACTAGGTAATTGGACAGCATCTGAATTTAGTGCTTTTGAAAGCAAGCAATAGCATAAATTATAAACTTCTAAGCAACGACAATGGCTTTTTAAATCTATTTCCTCAATTATTTGAACAACGAACTTTATTGACTAGATTTGGGAGTTCGTACAATCGAACGATGCCATCAAACGTTATTCGAAAGCCTGTTTATATTGCGACAGGTTTACTCAATTATTTGGGTGAAAATTATGCCAAAATAAAGATTAATAGCTCCCTACGTAAATAATTTGCAATTTTAAAATTGCGTAATATAGTTTTAAATCTAATGCTAGTCATTTTTCAGCCCATCAATTGTCCAATAATAGTCAAATCGGAGTATTAGCTGCCTACCACGTCTCAACCCTTAAAAATAATAATAAGTTCAATACAGTATAAGGATTTCCCAGGAACTTGGGACGCTACTTGAGGATAACTATTATAATAGCCTTATAAATTATTGTGGTCCCAAATTTCTGAGAAGCTCCGTACACTCGAAAATTCATGGTCATTGAAGCATTTTTAATTGAATTTTTTTTTCTTTTACGTGATTTAGATTTTGGATTAATAATTTATAACAGTAAAGATATGACTTCCAGTAATGTCACTTTTAACTTAACACTCAATTTAAATATAAGTAACATTATTAAGAATGAAAAGAAAGCATACAAGTAAAACATTTTTCCGTTATTAATATTTTTGTCCATAAACATTTTTTTTAAATAAAAAAAAAACAACAATTATGTAATAGAGATATTATATGGATGTGGTATAAATTAGACAATATTTTAACTAATCCATATCAAACTTGGAAAAATTCCGGAAGTCCGTTTCAACCTGACCCCGTCCAATTGCAGTTAATAAGAGAAAAGGAGGTAGGCTACGTCTACTATCTTGATAAAAAAAACTTTTATCAATAGCGACAACACTTTTTTACCAAAGTGTAATGCATTTCTACAAATTTGAACAGGGACCTTTTCGGCAAAATTTACCTCAACCAAAAATGTCCCAAAATGGGATTTATACGGTACGCTATGAGTTAGATCAACCCGGAATTGCTGTTCTTCACTCTTGTTTCAAACCATCGACCACACCAGGAAAGGTCATTATACTGCTCATTTGAAAAGTCCAGGGGAGGAATAATCAAAGTTGTGATGGATTTCTCCCTTCCGTAAATTAAAATTAAAGTTTTTAAATTCTAATGTTAAATTATTTTAAATTTCCAATTGTTTTTTTAAATTTAAAAAAAACCTTTTTTTTTTTTAATTTGTTTGAAATAGAGAGCAACAATGGACTCTGATCGTTATTTTCGTGGACTAATTTTCTTAAAACCATCCCTATTTCAATTAAATATCTAATTTTTTTTTTTTTGGTAAATAAGTTTAACTTTTTTTGCAGATAACTAATCTTCAAATTCATTCTGCTGTTAACAATGATTGTCTTCTTACTTGGAACACCGTAAAATTGCACAAGTAAGATTTCCATAAAATATACAGTAGGCTACATGCATCTCGAAAGCAACATACCATAATAACGTAATCCTACCATGTAATTATAAATAGATGCATTCGAACATTTGATATTCAATTTTCTCAAAATATTACGGGTCCATATCGCCAATTAAATACGAACGACATTATTTTCCCTTCTTATTCAACACCCGGTATGTATTCTAAACCGCTCAATAAAGTGGGCGGGCGAAACATATTCCTTATAATACTGTATAATATTATATTTCACTTTTTTTTACTACCCAAAACCGCAGCAAGAAGCGGTTATTACAGAGTTCGAGCAGTGGATTACTGGAATCGAAGTGGAAAATGGTCTACCAAGTTCGGCCAATGCCTTCATGGCCGTTAAAAATTAATAAAACCGTTTAGCCAGAATTACATTTTACTTGAATAATGTATTTACATAGGTGAACAATTCCAAATAGCATAAACACACGCTATAATAATTATACCACTATCGATACAGAAATACGACAGCAATTCGATATGTTTAAATTTTTTTTTTAAAACAGATTAAAAATGTTGAAAATTCGCCTATACTGTATTTCAAAAATAATATTAATATTAATAAATAAAATAAAAAAAACATTCCGCTTGAATAATAAAAATATTATATAAGTTACATGTATAATTTTTCAAATGGTCGAAATATACGGTAATATGTAATTAAGTAAAAAAAATCCATTTTCCCGTCAAAATTCAATAATGTAGAAAAAGCTTTTGCTCACAAACACTGCATAATTATACCATTGGCCATTACATTTACATCGCTATCCGGTAATAATAATATTATTGTTAACACGCCTGAACTAAAATCTATATAGAGTGATCACAACAATATACAGTGTACTGTACTATAATTGTACAGTGTTTCGCGGGCGATAACTCTTTACTATATTATTAAAATAGTAAACAAAAATAAAATAAAAATGTTACGCAATTTGTGCACAAAAGCGAGGTAAGAAAGCGCGGATCTAAAAGGGCCAATTGCAAATTTGGCTTTTTTTTAAGTTGGAATTTTGTCCTCCAAAAAAAAAAAATAAATAAATAACAAAATAAAAAACAAACCCAATAAATGTATTAAAATGAAATTA